>JASDQU010882577.1:37092-50296 GCA_032191745.1 Picea mariana | reverse complement strand
AAAATTTATAAACATATGCAAGAAAATGAAACTACAACCATTCATTCAAGAAGTTTTGCAGAAAATTACTTACATATCACCAAGAAATATCAATGCAAACCCTAGTTGTAACACCTTCCTTCAAGAGAAATGCCAAAACATGCCAAAATAGTCCTCCTTCAACAAGTGCGCATCAATAAATCAACGAAAACCCCTAGAATAGGGCGCAAATTTCAGACCTCACCAAGTGGTGAGTGAGTTGTTATGAAAAAATGAAGGTAAAAATCCCTCATTTATACAGTACCATGACCTAATTTTACATTTTAGGTCATGTAAAAGGCCGACAAGGCCAAAATACCAAAATCATACTGTTTTACATTAAATTGTCAAATTAAAACCCTAATCAAGATGAAAAGAGAATAAAAGCCTCTCTAAGGGAGGTGTTAGCCCCTTTTAGGGCAAATGGGGCATCCTGGAGAAAAACGTTAGCCCTCCTTGGGCTTCTCCAACCTGCCACACGTGCCAATACTGCCCAGTCTGCCTCCCAAGACGTCCATAATGCTGGATGACGTCATGGCCATGATGGGTGACGTCCTAGGCCTTCCAAGGCCAACGTTCCACTGAAAAGGGTCAATTCCCCCTAGGTCAATTCTCCTCAATTCTCCTCAAGATGACACTTTTTGGTAAGACTTGCCTCAGAGAGTCTTATTCTTACAAGCTTACCTGGCGACTCCACTTAGGGTGTTTTCCCTTATCCTTTGATAGATTTAGGCAAATTATCTGGCGACTCCACTAATGTTTTCCAAGGTGCCACCTTATTCTCAAATCTGTGATATTTCCAAGTTATGGGATCATGGCACACTGGGAACAAATGTATCCGAGTATTGATTTCAGAAGTTTTCAAGGATACCCAAATTACTTTAATACAAAATGGCTAAACAACTCTCCAACATTTTTGGGCCTCCCAACTCCTCACATCGTAAATGTTTTGGATTATTTGAGCAAGATAGAGTTGGGAGGAGAGGATGCTCTTATAAAATTATTCTTACTCACTCTGCCCTCCTACTTACAAGATTGGTTTAAGGGTTGTGGCAAAGACAGGGGTATATCATCTTTCATACACCTCATCAGTAGGTTTATAGACTTTACCAAGCCACATTGCAAAACGTATGAAGATGTCCTTCAAAATCTCATGGTAGCCTTAGATGACAAAGGATTCACCACTGAGATTGTAGAAGATCTCAGGAAAGCGCATCATGATCAATACCAAGAATCCTCTGATATAAAAGACGAGGTTTATAAAGAACTTTGCCAACCCCTTGAAGAGGAGCAAGATCTCTCCCATAATTCAATAGAATGCAGTGAAGGGTCATAACAATTTCATAATCTTAGATACTAGCATGCTATGGCATCAACATCTGGGTCATACCAATTTTGGATATTTTCAACATAGGAGGCCATCTACATATGGTCATTGGGTTTCATAGATTGAACCATCTAGTGATGTCTGTGAAGGGTGTGTGTTGGGGAAACATCATCAAGAGTTCTTTCCTAATGACAACGCAAGGGAAGTTTCTCAACCTCTTAAGCTCATTCATAGTGATATTTGTGGGCCTATGACCACCCAAGAGCTAATTACTTCCCCAACTTTATTGATGACTTTTACCTGCTCCATTCAACATACACCATTGAATCCAAATATGAAGCATTTGGGAAATTCAAAGAATCAAAATCTTTAATGAAAAATCAAAGCAAGAGAAAGATTAAGTGTATTAGGACTAATGGTAGAGGAGAGTATACTAGCAAAGCTTTCCAATCATTTCTCATTTCTCATGGTATTTCTTGGCAGTGGATTGTTCCCCACACTCCACAATAGAATGGAGTGGTTGAATGAAAGAATAGGGCTATTATGGAGATGGCTCGATGCATACTTCACTCCAAGGAAATAAATATTACATTCTAGGGGGAAGCAATTATCCGTGCAACCTACATTATCAATAGAATGCCTACTCATGTTGTTCAAGGTATGGCACCCTATAGGAAATGGTATGGGAACAAATCTTCAGTTTTGCATTGTATAATTTTTGGATCAAATGCATGAGCCCATACGCCTCATGAAGGGTGAAACATCTCAAAACTACCAGACCTTGCTATACTTTGTAAGGCTATGGAAAAACTTTCTAGGGATATCACCTCTATGGTCCCTCCACTCACTAGGTGATTGAATGTAGAGATGATGTCTTTGATGAAGTTCCTACTCATTGTCCAATAAGATATTTCCCTCTACTTCTTATAGAGGATTATTTAGATGAGTTCCAACATGTTTTAGTGGATCTATCTCCTTTGTTGTATGATGCTAGTCCCCTTTCTACCTCTAAGGGTGCTTCCTCTAGCACTCCTCCTACAGTGACAGGGAAGATGGTTGGGATTGATTAGAACCTCATTGACTTGTTCTTCTCCAACCTTGGAGAAGTCTCTTCTTCTATATAGGATGTTCCTTCAAGGACTCCCTAATACGTGAGTTAGATCAACGATGAAGATGAAGCAAACTTCTTGAGCAATCCATTTGATCTAGCTACACTTACTTTGGATAGGTCAAGGGCTATGCCCAAGTGGGCCATCTCCATACTTGTAGATGTTGTCGATTTTCTTGCAAGCCCATCAGAGTACCATCAAGAGTCTCCTCCACCACAAGCTCTTATCTCCATGGTCAATAAGATGCTTGTTTAACTAAATATTCATCCACCTCTAACCCTTCGGAGCATAGTTTATGCCACCAATGACCCTGCTAGGTACCTCGAGGAGCGATATGGTGCTCACTATGGGGAATGATATGTCGTGATTTCTCTATGTGGGCCTTGTTTAGCATCAAGTGGGGATGTAGATATTTTCAATGTAATGTCTTCTCCTCATGGCCTCTTGTTCAACTTAAGCAGGATGTTGAAATTAAGGGTGTAATCTTCACATTTGGCCACGGATGACATTATTTATAACTTTTATATTATATTTCCAGGTTTTACTAAGGCCGACCTAGTCAACTCAATGTAGGCCCATAACCCCTCCTTGGCGGAAGTGCCCTATCACTTTAGTTGTGTATAAATACACAACTCCTATTTGTATTTTCACATGTGATCATTCATTTTATTCCTATACAGGTGATTTAGCCTAAGGGCACCATAAAGCATTGTTATTTCTTGTTCTTGGTTTGATCTATATTGTGCTTGGGATATTTCTCTATCTAGTGCATTTGTGCTCGGGTTTATTTCTCTYTCTAGGGTTGCACCTTCTTGGCTGAACTTGTGCTGTTTATCTCTTTTTTATTGCAGAATTTTGGTTGGTTTTGGTTCCGTTGGACTGTCTTGCTAACAGTTATGAATCTCAACAGATGATGGGTGTTGTTCCTCAATACAGTGCATATTCTTGTGGATTAGAGGCATGTTTTGAGTCTATGTGATTATGCTATTCATGCCATTGATACAGATTCTAGATTATATTATTAGCCACCAGACCAAACCTGCATTGCTCATCTTACAGAAATTATAATGATAATCTATTTGATCAGATTCCTTTGCTAATTAAGAGCACTGTAACAAAGATATGGGGAACATGCAACTTTTATTGCAACAAGAAAATATGCTTGTGAGTGTAATTTGAAGAAGACATATAATATTGAGTATAACCCTAGTGTGACAATTGTAGAAGCTCCCGTTTCTCATATATGTGGGTATCTTTTGATTCGTAATAGATATTTGATTCAAACTTTAGAAGATCATATATAGCATTTTACTAGTATATGTGAAACTAGATCATTGCTATGCTTAAAACAGTGCTTTCATTGCTGATTTATCCAATGAACAAGTTGAATGTTTCATGTCATCACCAGAATATTAATATGCTTTGACCAATATAGTTATTTGAACCTAGAATTGCATCCATGGTTCTTGTGTATTCACAATATGATAGATTAATATGTGATTTGTGCAGAATCCTGCTTTTGGGCTGAACATTCTAGAGAACAGCAATCTTTTTGATGGATTGAGAGGGTGGTATCCTCTAGGTTCATGTTCTCTCAGTGTAGCCACTGGTTCACCTCACACACTTCCTCCAGCTGCACGGGAATCACTTGGGTGGCAACAATCCCTAAGTGGTAACTATATTCTTGTTACCAATCGCAAACAAACCTGGGAAGGTCCAGCACAAACATTTACAGAGAAGCTGAAGTTGTTTTTGACATATCAAGTGACTGCTTGGGTTCGCGTAGGCTCTGGTGGGAGTGGAGCTCAGAATGTTAATGTTGCAATTAGTGTTGACAACAGGTGGGTCAATGGAGGTGAAGTTGAGGCTGATGTACACTTGTGGAGAGAGGTTGCAGGATCATTTAGATTAGAGACAAAGCCATCAAATGTAATGGTTTATGTTCAAGGTCCCTCACCTGGGGTTGACTTAATGGTAGCCGGGCTGCAGATATTTCCTGTTGATCAGAAATCACGATTTGAGCATCTCAAGAAACAAACTGAGAAGGTACAACCTCAAGCCTAACAAGAAATACCTATATAAAATATTGGTTATTGTTTTTAACTATTAACCAGATGTGAGAATAAAATAAATAACATTGGGCATAACGGTGTAGGTTTGTATACATATGAGGCCAGATTTAATAATTAAATAGTAACATTGATGTATGCACAGTGATTGCGTAGAGTGATTGATGCATTCTACTTATTGCATTATTTCTTAAGTTGCACATCATCATTTTAGTTCGTCATTGCCATATCCATATCGTTGGCATTCATTATTTGTATTATTTTTGCATTTATATCAGGGTAAGTAGTATGTCCTTTTGTGCTTCTTCATTTCACTTACCAATGCCATTTTCATGTTTCTTGCACCTTTCAGGCCAGTGTTTCTAGATGGCCATGGCACAACAATAGTCTGTTGCAATTCAACAGTGGTTAGAGTAAAATATTTTCTATTGATGCCACCTAGTCACTTCTAGTTTTTATGGATCTCTTTTGAATGAACGAAAAACAAGTTATGTTTGTTTCTTGTTCATTTGACAACATTCAAGACTATTATTTTAAGGAAAGGGTTCCAATTTCCAACTTATCTCCATTGTTGGATATGTAATGCAATATCCAACTATCAACAGTTAGTTGATGAGCACAGAATTTGCACACTTTTGATGTCTGGATAGCTTGAGTACTTCCTGTTACAGGGTTCCACTTGTATTTCATATGCTGGAACTCACATCATGAGATGACTGAACGAATGTACCCACAAGTAATTAGAGCAGCCATGTGTGTCCAGAAGACCTGGTTCTAGGCTGCCCTTTCAGAGGACATTTGGTCTCTTTCTGTGCATAGGGCCATTTGGAGGACTTTTAGCCACATGCATCACCTTATATAAGCCATTGTTATGTCATGCTTAATTCTTCAATAAACACAAGCTCTATGGCGAATATTGAGTCTGATTGAGTATGCCTTCTTCCTAGGGGTTTCCTAGGACCAAAACCAAAATAAGAGTTGCTTTAGAATTGCAATTTAGAGGATGGTTCAGTCTAGATAAGATTGAAACCTAAACTCCTGTTTGAGAATGACAGGTGAAAAGAGTACTTGTTTCTCATAAGCTCACTAGCATCTTCCTGCCCTGGGCAGCCAACTTCAACAGAAAATTCTATGCTTTTCTAAACTTAATAACCAATGAGGCTCAAGCCCTATCCCTGATTTTGGCATAAAAATGCCTTGTGCATGATGTCACAAAATTTGGACTAAGTTCACTCTGCTGAATAAGGGGAAAATATCACTACTTGAACACTTTAAATGAATCTGGCTATGCCCTGCTAATAAAAGTCCAAATCAATTTTCACAGGCATATATAGTGGTCCAAAATCCTAGAGACTCGAATTAAGTGGGGCTTGATTTAACTTTTTGCACCATTTGCTTCCGTTGCTGTATTGCAAGGAAAAAACTTCTTGCCCATCGAAGAATAGTGATCACATAAAATGCCCATTCTTCAAGATCCCATAAAAAAATCATAGGAAACAAAGTGCTTGCCTTAGCTACTTCTTAGAATTCTATAAAGGATGAACTTCTCTAATTATCTTCTAGAGTCACAGTTGCCTCTATATAATTTTTCCATCCAATTCTTGTGCTAGTTTGAGTGTCTGGTTACATTCTCAACAAAAAACCAAAATGTGCAAACAAAACCATAATTGAAAATGCAAGAATTAGAAGAAAAAATACAAATTAATGGGAAATAATGGTTCAGTTTTATCTAATGGTTTTCTATTACAATAGGAGTAAATACTAAATACAAAGAAGCACGATGATAAACTGGATGAAGAGATAAACTTCTAATTGTGCCAGGAAAAGACTTGCTCTATTAGTCAGACTCAAATTGAAATTACAATTGCTTGAATTACAAAGGATTGTTGTAACCTCTTTATAGGACAAGGGCCCACCTAATCTTCCAAACATACTTAATGCAGGTGTGAAATAACATATTATATTATTGCCAAGAAGTAAGAACATATCTGATATTTCTAGGACCAATAATATATCTAATTTGATTATAAGACTAATGCATTTACATCATTTTCTCTATGTTTTAGGAGAGATTGTCTTCAATTTCTGTTAGAGATGAGAGAACCTTGTGCAAAAGTAGATTGGAATAACTGCTTGGCTTGCAAGGGCAACTCCCCTTGTGACCGGCCAAGAAAGAACTTTCTTGGTTTCTTGTGGTGTGAGTCAAAGGAAGATTGTACATTGACTACATTATGGATTCTAGGATGAACCTATAAGTCAAAGTGAAAAGCATTGAGTCCAAGAGAATGCAAAATCTTGAAAGACCCAAAGCTGTTGGGCTTAAGCCTTATGATACCACTAGTTTTGGAACCTTTAAGTACCTAAATGTAATCAGACTTAGGGATGTGAGACCCTATGTTTATCCTCAAAGCCTTAATATTTAGTTTGTGTTGGATGTCTTTAATTTTGTTCTACATATGCACTAAGTGATTTACAAAGGTAGCTTTTAGTCCATGTGTTGTTCATGTGGGAACACGGTCAGAAGTTGATACAATGCAACTTGCTAACAACCATAACAAACTTCAAAAATTGTATGGCTATTCTCAAACTTCAGTTTGGTTGTCACTCTAGGCGTAGAAAGAAAGTTAAAAAAGCCTTAATTGCAATATATTTCATAGGGATTGCCACCATTTGACTAAGAAACCAAGAATCTATATGAGAACCAATAGGTAGAAGTTGGTGGTACTGGTAACCCATGGTGTATACATGTGTATCCTTCATTTGCTACAAGGAATGAAAATCACGATTTTAGACAATATGTGCACTTATGTGCACTTATGTGCAATCAAGATGACACTAGATCACTAGCAAGCCATTTATGAAGTCCATATGACTTAGAGAGTTTCCAAGGATTTGATGGTACTAGTAGAGGCTGATATAAGCTAAGCATACATATTGGAGGGTTAGAATTGACTGATGAATCATTTTGGGATGCAGTCTTCCACACGTTAAGAGTTAAACATAATATGCTTAATGGATTGGTTAATTAGCTTCAAGCTAGCTTGTAATACTGACCAACCATTTAACGTTTCTTTCTAACGTAGAAGAGATTGTCTTCATCAAGTCCAGTTCTTGAACACAAGTGACATATTATTAAGTGGTTGAATGAGTGGGTCACTTCGTCATGTGAAATTTAATCGGCTTGGTATTCAATAAATGAGATGACCACAAAGAGGGAAGGTGAAGATATTCCAAGTCTAATTCTACTGTAGTTGGTTTGTACCCCGTTCCCTCCTCTTTACCTGTGCAACCTTATTAACAATCAAGAAACAAACAAAACAGGACAGAAGTATAGAACTATTTAGAGAATTAAAAAAAAGTCCGTGGGAGGTTTTTCCAAGCTAGATTCTAACCTTTACCTCTGACTCTTGGCTAATTTGAATGTTGTTGCAGCTACGTATGCGTGATGTGATACTGAAAATATCAGGAGGATCAATTCTGGATAGATTTTGTGGTTTCTCTGTCAAAATCAAACAGACGTACACCAGCTTTCCTTTAGGGTCATGCATCAATAGGAGCGGTCTCGATAATGAAGATTACATTGCCTTCTTTGTCAAAAATTTCAACTGGGCTGTTTTTCAAAATGAGATGAAATGGTATTCGACAGAGCCACAAAAAGGGAACTATAATTACAGGGATTGTGATGATCTGCTCGAGTTTTGTAAGTGTCATGGTATCCAAACCAGAGGACACTGCATCTTCTGGGAAGACATTAACGCTGTGCAGCAATGGGTCAAAGAACTGAATCAGAATGAGCTACGGGCGGCTGTACAGAAACGCATCAGTGATCTGCTTTCAAGATATCGTGGTAAATTCCAGCATTACGATGTAAACAACGAGATGCTTCATGGATCATTCTATCAAGATAGATTAGGCAAGGATATCTGGTCATATATGTTCAAAATGACGCACCAGCTTGACCCATCTGCGATTCTGTTTGTTAATGATTACCACGTAGAAGATGGCGCGGATGCCAAATCTACTCCAGAGAAGTACATTAATCAGATTGTGGATCTTCAGGAACGAGGTGCACCAGTTGGGGGGATAGGAATACAGGGCCATATTACTTACCCTGTTGGGTCCGTTGTACACACTGCTTTGGATGCACTGTCTATTCTAGGGCTGCCCATCTGGTTTACAGAGATGGATGTTTACTCGACTAATGAATTTGTGAGAGCAGATGACTTGGAGGTCATGCTTCGTGAAGCTTTTGCACACCCAGCAGTGGAAGGTATTATGTTCTGGGGTTTTTGGGAACTTATGTCCAGGGAGCAGGGACACCTTGTTGATTGGGATGGGGCTATCAATGAAGCAGGAAAGAGATTCATTTCTCTGAAGAAAGAATGGACAACAAACCTAAAGGGCCATACAGATCGTGAAGGCCAATTTAAATTTAGAGGCTTTCATGGGACCTACGAAGTCGAAGTCTCAGTACATTCAAGAAAGATAAGACAGACTTTCACTGTTGACAAAGGCGATTCTCCTATTGTGGTAGAGATTTGTCTCTAGTCGTTTCTTCTGTCTGTCTCTTTATTATGGAATTTCATGTAAGTCGTAAGTTGGCAGTGTGTTACAGTATTTCTTAAGCTTACTCAACTACATAGAAATAAAATGATTTGAACATGGTCTGTCAATAGGAGCATTGAAGGAGACAGCTGTAGTTTATGAAATTGTTATGTAAGAGAGCAACTAGGGTCATTTATCATTGTATGTACTATGTATATTCATTTTCATAAATATAGCTTTCCACATTTCACTAGGTACTATAAATTCATCATCTTCTTCTCCAAAACAAGTATGTACATGTCTTTATATTTTCATTTTGGATGTAATGGCAATGGTATTGTTGGTACGTCTTAAAACCAATAGAGAAAATTAAATATAAAAAATAGGAAGAGAATGAAATGAATTGTAAAATTCAAACCTCAGAAATCTATTGCATTAACTCTGTTAAAAATTGTACATTTGTAACTGTGGCATTTTTGGTTTTTCATAAAACTAACAGAGAAAATTAAATACTTAAAATTGTTAGAGAATGAAATGCATTACAAAATTCAAAAATCTATTACATTAACTCTATCAAAATTTGTACATTTGTAACTGTGAATTATTGTTGATTTCAAACTGTTATCCTAAACACAAATCATTAGACAGGATAATAACAGATCATAACAAAACAAATTCAAAAACATTTGTGGGGTTGGTTCTTGTGGAGTCATTAGCGGCCTTATTCATGGACTCTTTGGTATATTCAATGAATAGGCTTGTTGGTAGACTTGTCGATGATGTCATATACATAGCCTAGAAGTGTCGCTTGTCATCAATGGAGTTACCCAAATGCTTAATAATGGGGTTTATTTCGTTAGCCATTATGCACTCCACAGTGGAGTAATTAATGTTGTATACATTGGGATATATACCGTTCAATCTGAAGCTTATTTCAAATCAAATGGTATATATTCCACTGTATACAAAATTAATTGCTCTGCTGCAAGGTGCTTATTGATAGTCGTCTACTTTTAGATCTAATTTTTTTGATACACAGTACATTACCATTTATAAAATTATAAATGTTGAAATCCTTACCATACTCTTGATTCTTATAAAGTGAGTATTTATCTGTAAGACTATATGCAGCCATTTGATTAGTTCCACAAGACACAATAGACTCTAGTTTTCCCCTTGCAAAGTGATGTCGACTATCGATATGCTTAGAGCTATCATAATATCTAGGCAGCAATTGAGCTTTGATTATCACTGAAGATTGTTATTGGCAATCATAATATGTAGGAAGCAATTGAGCTTTGGAAATCATAATATGTAGGAAGCAATTGAGCTTTGATTGTCACTGAAGATAGCTATTGGTCCATGTTGAGAATAATCAATATTTTTGAATAAATTTGGAACGCACATAGCTTCCTTTATTTTAGGTATTGTTGCAATGTATTCAACATCAGAAGTGGACAACGTAATGGTGGCCTGTCACTACCATTCCAATATATGCTTCCGAATGAGAAATAAAATGTATTTTGTTGTTGGCCAGTGACTATAAATATGATAATAATTAATATCTCTACCTCAATATGCATGTTTGTATCAAACAATATTTTTATGACTTGACCTATTCCCACAATCCACTATATCAGATTTCATAATCCATTGTTCCTTTCAAGTCCTGGGAAACTCTTTTGACTACCAGCTCATGTACACTTCAGGATATGTCATAGTGACTAATTGTTGTTGCTACTATGTCTCCTGAATAACTTTTATTGGGCTAGGATGTTCTGCCCTGACAATTAGTTCAACCTTAGATTCCTCATCCTGATAAGCTTGCAGCTCCTAAAACCTCTAGATCTCATTCTGCCATTGTGAAAATGAATGCTCTTGTAATATCCCCCAGTAGTGCCCCAATTATGCTCTGAATTGTAATCATGTTTATGAATTGTAATCATGTTTTGTAGGCTGGTGAGCCGAGTATTGATAAGCTGGTGGGCTTATGTGTTTATTAGGCCGGAGAGCCTAAGTGTTAAGGCCAGGAACCTGATTTTGTATATGTAATTATGTAGATCATTAATATAATATATAAACATCGTTGCGTGCCAACCAACCAAGAAGAAAGAGTGATGGGGGACTAAGCTTCCACAATATGGGTAAGGGAGAGGGGGCTGAGAGGTAGGAAGAGGGGCTAAGCTTGAGGGCTTAAGTCCTTAGGAATAATAATTTATTATTATTCCAAAGTGGTGTGAAAGGTATGTTTTTATCCTAAGTCTTGGGAGAGGCAACGCATGCAACCCCAACGTGTGCAAAAGGGAACGCATACTTGATGGAGTGCATGCAGCTTCATGGGCGACATGTGTTGGCCCAGGCACATGCAATTTAACCCAAGAATTGAGCCGTGAAGGGGGTTCGTCCTCCATTTTGTCGTCGGTTGTTTGAACCTTGGGGAGTCTGTGAATGACCTCTGCTTAATTTTCCTGTCACGCAATCTTGAAAACTAGAACCAGAAGTCGACTAGTGTATTCCTATGAATTTTGTGGCCTCTGTATTCGTCCTTTGCAATGTTCACACACGCACCCGAGTCCCGAAATCCGTCACCTGAGTCGTTTTGTGAACCTTCCATACTCCGTCTGAGTTCATTGGAATCCTTCCCAAGAACCGTTTTGTCTCTACACTGGACCTCTGCATAGCCACGCACCTCTGAAGCTGACCCGCGTCTTCTGTGAACCCTGAGAAATTGTCTATGTCGTGAGTGTTATAACTGTGGGATGTTGTGGCCACACAGTCCCTTGGCTAAGTGTGATTGGCTACCGTCATTCGTTCCTTGCTGAGCCTTGTTGTGCTCCTTGTGCTAGAACGGAGCTGAAGAAGCAGGCTATCAGGCCTGTGTGCAACACTCTCTCCAGGTGAGAGAGGTGGTCGTGATTGAAGAAGCAGGTTGTCAAGCCTGTGAGCGACTCTTTCTAGGTGAGAGAGTGCGCGGAGGAAGTGAGAACTCCTTGAAGGAGTCCTGTAGCTGCCACAGAGCTCAGAGAATTCCGGTCCGATCTGTTGTTGAAGCCCAAGGCAAGGGAGGTTTACTAGCCGAAGGACTGTCTTGGTGACAGTGAAGGTGTATACTCTTGGGGTGGGACAGGCATGTGGGGAATGAGAGTCTGTGAGTAGTGGGCATAAGTGGCTCCTGGGAGAGAATACTTCCTCATAAACTGTGTGTCTTTCGTTGACCTTGCCTAGCCTAGGATTCCCCTGCCCGATGGAGCTTAGTCCCAGCTTGACGATGACCTACTATTGAGAGTGATGAGCAACGCGGTCTAAGGCTGGGAGGTTCGTGGAAGGTCTGCACGCAGTTGGTGGTGTATTACAGTTTCAAAGATAAGTATCATCATGTGTTTTAATTCTGTACTTAATTAAAATGCATGTTCTGTGATACTTGTAATATTATCATGTATTTCGTTGCTAGTTTGAATTTTTGTTAATTCTGTTTAAGTTTGTATGACAACAGTAAATCAATGTCAAATGTCTTAATTTGATTTACTGCTTATTATTTATAAATAATGCATGTTATATATTTAAGTATGAGAATGTTTTCGTGAAGTAGCATTTCCCGACAATTGGGTTGATGGCTGGGGATGTTACAATATGGTATTAGAGCCATGTTTTCAACGCTGAGCTTGGATGGGCCGGATAAGTGGTCTTTGGACCCAAGGTTTCAAGTAGAAATGGTGTTCGGAGGAACCGATTTCGAACCTTAGATTGTTTCTGAGTGCCAAGGGGTTACATTGGTCGTGTTACGAAGCTCAGGAGTAGCACTAGAATAAAAACTATAGCCGTAGATCAGTTGTAGAGGAGAGGATTTGGACCGTCAAATCCATGTCTAGACACTTAGGAAAGCGCGTAGAAGAGATCAGATCTGGGCCATCAGATCTAAGCGTGTGGACCAACAGTCGTTGGATCCAAGGAACATGCACAAGGTTTAAAACCCTTTGGAGTTGCACAGGAGTGTGGATATCGCGATACGCGAAGTCTCGACATCATCAGGACCGTCCATCGGGAGGGACACGTGGAGAGCGATCAACCTTTCGCTGACTCGTGACTTGAAAAGGTCAAAGGGCAAGTTCGTGAGAATCCGTGAAACACGAATTCGC
>JASDQU010882577.1:20710-37042 GCA_032191745.1 Picea mariana | reverse complement strand
ATCCGAGAGAAGTGAGGTGCGTGGAAGCATAAATGCCTGAAACCCGAAATCCCAAAGTCCTGAGGGAGATCTACACCATAGATCTAGAGAAAAGAGATTGACCGTTGGATAAAGAAGAAGGGCAGATTGTAATTTCAGGAGCTCGACTGTCGGGAGAATGGGATGTGATGTTGCACAAACTCCTGAAGCCCAAGGTCCCGAAACGAAAGAGTAAACATGGTGGGTCTGGATGACGTCGCTAGTATTCCGCCATGTGGCATCCTGTGTGAGTAGGGTTAGTGGGGTCCGAGGTTACGTAACGTAGTTAAGGGTCGGAGGACCCACACTGGCGTTTATCATGATACATCAAGATCGATGGCCATGAGGCATTGCATGGACCCAAGTTTCACGGGAGATAATTCTCCAAGGCGGTCCCACAATCCAAACCATGGTTTCACTGAGGGGTTACGTGTCAACGTCAAGAGAATTGCGGAATGAAGGGTGGGTTACTCCAAAACCACCGTTGCATTCCCCCACAATTGGGAAAACGTTAACTGATGTAAGGTAATGACGTCACCCAAGGTGACGTGGAAGTGTTTGGGGTGTGCGTATGTGAAATCTTCTGAAGTCCTGAAGTACTGGAACTCAGATGCCTAAGGTTCCACAACGAGTGTCATTCGTTGGATGCTAGGTAGACGTGGACGGTTGATCCGCCCTACGTCGCGAGTTCGTTAGTCTAAAATTCGGGAAGTTGTTGTGAAGTGCTTTGAAACCTACCGAAACGCGAAGTCACGAAGCGCTCTTTTTGCTAAGCGAGTGGTCACGATCCACGATCACGTGGGTTGGGGATTAAGAGAGAAGGGGATAGAGCCCGAAGGATTGTTACAGAGCTGAGCAAAGCTCAGAAAATTCATGAAATCTGAACATTTTCTTAATTTAGATTTGTTTATGAATGTTGTGGGATTTGTTAAGGAATAATGGTCTGGCAAATTCCAGTTGTCTGCACATTGTGTTTCCAGAAGTTTAATGAGTGCCAGAACCGAGTAGAATTTCCACTGAGTGCAAAAGAAATGGAAGAGACACAGAATGCTTCCAGTTCAGAGAACAAAGCTAAAAGGACGGATGTTCATTTAGGAGTTGAAGGGTCGAACTCCAATGGGCATGGAGAAGAGATAGATAAGGAAGGGCATATGATGAAGATCATTGAAAAATTGCAGAAAGATGCCCAAAATCACCGAATAGACAGTAGAAAACTCAGGATAAACAAGGTGAATTCAACTTAAAGTTGATGAAGAGTCTGGAGAGAATAGAAAATAAGTTGGACCAGGAGAGAGACTCGAGCAAAACCGAGAGTCACTTGACTTTTGAGGGAAGAAGATCAAGGAGTGTTGGTAAACACCATCATCACTCCCAAGGTCGCTCAAAGAGGAGAGCACATAGTAGTTCAAGCCCATCTCCTACCAGAAAGCACAAAAGATCTGGAGTGGATGAATTGAAGGGCGAAATGAACAAGATTAAGCCTCCAATGTTTGATGGAGAACATAAGGAGGAAGATGGCGAGACATGGTTGCTTGGCATGAGGAAATATTTCCAACTGCAGAATTATTCCTCTCATGCAGAAGGAAGAATTTCTATGTATCAACTGAAGGGAAAAGCATCCATGTGGTGGGATTAGGTTGTGCAGGTGCAACACATTAGAGAGAAATATATCACTTGGAAGGAATTCAAGAGGTTTTTCGAGAAGAAGAATTTGACTAAAATATACTATGATAGAAAGATGAAAGAGTTCTTTGAACTCAAACTAGGCAGCATGACCATTGATGAATACAAACGAAGGTTTTTGGAATTACTGAAGTATGTTCTGTTCATCAAGGATGAGACTGTCAAGATTCAAAGGTATCTGAGTGGACTGCCATCTTCCATTAGGGACAAGATCCAGTATGATGACCCAAAAATTATGGAAGAAACGACAAGAAGAGCGAAATGCTTATATGAGCAACAAAGAGAGAAGCCTACTTTCCGGAAGGATTGGGAAGACAAGAAGAAATTCAAGATGGATCAGAGGAAGAAGGGAACTAAGACACCCTTTTTCAGAAATAGTTCTCAAGGACATCCATCTTTTAGAGAGCACAGGAAGGTTGAAGTAGGTGGACAAATGCCAAGACCGCCACCTATAGAATGTTGGGGTTGTAAATAAAACCATAGGTACATATATTGCCCCCACAAAAATGATAAAGTGAGAGATGTCCACAATGTACAGCAGGTTGAAACAGTGGAGGACATGGGCAACAGAATGCCAAGGATCTATGCAACCCTAGACAACAAGTAAGTTGAATATTAGTCTCACATGATTGAAGTGGAAGGTATGATTAACAATCAACCATTTACTATTTTAATTGATTCAGGGGCTAGCCATAGTTATATAGATCCTAGAGTGGTGGAAAGTTTGCAATTGTTGAGAAGCAAACATGGAAAATCTTGGTTAGTGCAGTTGGCTACAAGAACCAAGAGAAGAGTTACAAAATTGGTTAAGTCATGTCCAATGGACATGAATGGATTGAGCATAAAGGTTGAATTGAACATTCTACATTTAGGCTCTTATGACTGCCTAAATGGGATGGATTGGTTGGACTAACTGTTGAAATAATGTGACTGCAAAGAGTATTCTAATTATTATTGATGTATTATTCATTAGATCAATCCCCTATTGCAGATTGCTCATGTCGGCTATTGTAAATGACCAAATCCCCTTTTGCGGATTGGTCAAAACATCATTGTAATAGGTAGAATAAGAAGTCGGCCCCAGAATATATATTAAAGGTGGTTATAACCACCCAGAAGAAGAAGTCGGCCCTGCCAGTGAAAAGACACCTCCACACGTGCCAGAATTGTNGTATAAATAAGGAGGCTAGCGCCTCACTTAGACAGACACTCACTTGTTCATCAAGAGACAAGTTCGAAGTTGCAGTTGGAGAGAGAGAGAGAGAGAGAGAGAGAGAGAGAGAGAGAGATGCACATTCATGGGAGAGGACTTTCTGTATTTGTTTGAGTTATCTCTTGGCATTGTATTGGCTATCTATATTAAGGAACTTTTGTTGGGTTTTCTCCCCCATGAGGGTTTCCCAGGATAACTGATGTGTCTCTTGTGATTGTGTATTTCTCAGTGATCCTATCTATGCTATTGTTATCTAGTGAGATGCAAAGAACTCTAATAATAACTTAAACCTTAACACCAACGCCATGCCATCTTGGATTGTCGTAATAAGGCATTCACTTGCCTGGATGAGGAAGGAGATCGGAATATAGTCCAAGGAATTCCTAGAGATGTTGTTGTCAGAGAAATCTTAGCAATGCAACTAAAGAAGTGCTTCAGGAAAGGATGTCAATTATTTGCAGCTCACTTGGAGGAAGCACCTGAGGATAAGGTGTCAAAGATCGAATACCATGTGGTACTAAAGGAGTTTGAGGATATATTCCAGGAAGTACCAGAACCACCTCCGAAAAGAGATATTGACTTCTATGTAAAATTTATGCCTGGAGCAGCTCCAGTGTCGAAATCTCCTTACAGAATGAGTAGACATGGATTTACAATCCATCATATCAAATCTTTTTAACACATCCACTGTGTATTTACCTTGTGCCAGAAATATTTCTCCTTGTCTTTGCGGCCACACTTCCAATCCTAGGAATTAATGCATCAAGCCTAAGTCTTTCATCTCAAATTCTACGATTAGCTCCCTCTTACACCAACCTATTATCCCTTCATCTCCTGTCAAAAAAATATAATCAACATACAAGATTAATATAACAGGTTGGTTCCTTTTTACCTTAAAGAATAGATTCACATCAACATCACTTTTATGAAAGCCTAGACTTTTAAGAAAGCCATCAATCCTATCATACCAAACTCTAGGAGCTTACTTAATACCATATAAGGCCTTCCTTAGCTTGCATACATGAGTGTCTTTGTTATTCCATACAAAACCATCTGGTTGTTCCACAAAGACCTTATGTTCAATCTTTCCATTCAAAAACGTTGTTTTTACATCCATCTCATGTAATTTCCAACCAAGAACTGAAGCTAATGCAATAATAACTCGAATGGAGGTATACCTAGCTACATGGGAAAAATTATCATCGTAGTCAATCCCTTCTTTCTGAGAGAAGCCTTTGGCTAAAAATATTGCTTTGAACTTTTCCACACTCCCATCGGCTGCATGTTTGATCTTATAGATCCATTTGGAAGAGACCACTGATTTGTCCTTTGGTCTCAGCACAATGTCCCATACATTGTTCTTTAGAATAGATCTATCTTCCTCAAACATGGAATCCTTTCACACTTGTAATTTATCTTCTTCTTCAAATGAAGAGGGCTCAACATCACTAATACTTCTCATCAGTGCGACATAACCTCCATACCTATGAAGCCTCTTACTTTCCTTGAAAGTTCCTTTGGGAGCAACTATCTTTTCTTCTTCTTGCACTGTTTTATTTAAGCCATCCTGGCTTCCTTTTGGCTGAAGGTTCTTCAAGATTTCTTTCCAACTCTTTAGCAAGTTTTAGGGGCTCATCACTTGGCCCTTCATGAGGTTCCTCCCTCTGATCATCTGACTCTTCACTTTTAAAAGAGGGTGAATCTGGTTGAACTACTTTTGATTCCTATTGTATCTCTTTAGATTTATTGAATGCGACTTCTTCATGGAAATTCACATCACTAATTACCTCTATCTGCCTCTAACCGGGTACATAAATCCTGTAAGCCTTGGAGTTCTCGTTGTACCCCACAAAAAACCCTTTCTTTCCCGAGGGTTCCATATTTGTCCTCTTTTCCTTAGGGACATGAATATATACTGGAAATCCAAATATCCTTAGATGCCCTACTTTAGGTTTGGTCCCTGAGAATACCTCTTCGGGAGTCTTTTCCTTCAAGATAATATGTGGACACCTGTTCTGAATATACACGATAGAGGAGGTAGCTTCTTCCCATAAGGAATTTGGCAGATCCTGACAAACATCATGGCTTTTGATGCCTCACATATTGTCATGTTTTTCCTCTCAGCAACACCATTTTGTTGAGGGTTATATGGCACAATCAACTATCTTTTGATTCTTGATTCCTTATATAAGTCCTCAAACTGGAGAGATTCAAACTCTCCTCCATTCTCTGTTCTAAGAGTTATGATGTATTTCTCTGTCTGCTTTTCAATAAAGGCTTTATATTCTTTAAACTTATCAAATGTGTCAATTTTCGGTTTAAGGAAATAGATCCAACTTTCTATAGAGAAATCATCACTAAAAATGACATAATATGAACAACCACTAAGAGAGGGAGATGACATGGGACCACATACATCAAAATTAACCAGATCTAAGATGCCATGAGCTCTACTATCATTGCTAGGAAATTCTTTCTTTATATTTTTACCAAGCATGCATCCTTTACAAATTTCGTTTTTACTAAAAGAAATAGAGGGAATACCACATACCATATTTTGCAGATTTGGAAGTGCTTTGTAATGAAGATGTACAAGCATTTTGTGCCACAACTCGTTGGATCTAGTTGCACCATGAGATAATTCCTGAACTAACGGTCCTGTCGCAACATACAGTCCTCCTTTGTGACTCCTGATAGGTTTTTCCTTACTTATGTGGCTACCTTTAGCCCACATAAGCTCCTTCATGTCCTTGAAGATCACCCAATATCTCTTGTCCTCAAGGGTTGCGATTGATAATAGATTCTTCCTGAGCCCTGACACATATAATACTTCATCAACATGAAGCATAGCCCCAGATTCCAATATGAAGGATATAGAGCCTACTCCCTCTATCTTGTAATATTTTTCATCCCCAAGCTCAACTTGCTCTGCAAAGGATTTCTTCTTGAAATATGAAAGGACATCCTTATACCTTGTCATGTGCTTTGGTGCACCACTGTCTACTAACCAAGTTTTTGTCCTGGTGATAACTGTACTGGATAAAAAAATAAAATAATAATATTCTTTTCTATTTTCTCTTTCATTAGAAGGACTTTTCTGATTTATTTTGGATTCATCATCCTCAACAATCGAGGCATGATGTTTCCCTTTCCTTGTATTTTTCTTCCTATACTAGCAGTCTCTATGACCCAACTTATTGGAATTAAAGCATTTAATCTTAGATGTATCGATATTATTTCCTTTGAATGTACCTTTAGTATTTATCTTGTTCCGAGAGCCTTTCTGGAAAGTGACTTTCTTCTTTCCCTTGAATCTTGATGCTAATTTTGAATTCTCTTCTTTGGATGGATCGCTCCTGGTAGCAGTGTGACTCTCCCCTTGGAGACACTCATGCCATAACCTCTCAAACATGGATTGAATCTCTCTCCCACTCACACTGGATAAGAAAATATCCCATGAAGAGGGAATACCATCAAATATGGCCTACACCAAGTCATCATCATCCACTGTGACACCTGTGACCAAGAGTTGATCTCTAATCTAGGCTATCCTGGAACAGAAAGATGCCACTAATTCACCTTTCTTCATCTTCAAGTACTTAAGCTTGTGCTTAAGTGTCCTCTTCTTACTTGGTGCCTTTTTCTCATACATATTTACCAAGGTATCCATACATTCCTTGAAAGTCATTAACGAAGTCATTGCTGTAATTATACTGCCTTTTACTGAGTCAAAGATAATTTGCTTGGCCTTTGCTTGACACTTTCTGAAGGCCTCTCTTCTTTCATTAGAGGTGGGTTCCTCCATCACTGAGGTCACATACTGCTCAAGATCATGCTCCTGCAAGATATTCATTATTCGGAGCTTCCACACATTGAAGTTGCAATTTCCTTCAATTCTATCCTCGACCTTAACAAAAATGGAGGAAGCCATGGAAATCACGTTGGAAACTAATCAATCTCTCTTGGATCTTTGTGTACCTTGTTCCTGCACTGAGACAAGCTCTTTCACACCCTTAGCTTTGATACCATGTTAATTTAATGAGCTTGATTTAGTATGCAGATTATTTCTTTAGTTTCTTCAACGCTTTAAACAAAATTTGATTTATCAACTAACAAAATGGATACTCAAAAATTAAGTAGAAGAGGTACTCAAATAGAATCTCACATAGGCACAAGATTTTACCCAGGAGAAACACAAAAGGGGAGAAAACTCCAACAAACAATCTTCCTTTAATTTGCAAATAATATGTAAGATCTTGTACAATAATCCACCATGAAAATGTTGATGATTGCATCGTCGTGTGACATTCTCCAGGATACTTTCTCCTCTCTGACTAAGTTGAGTCAACCTGTGAGAGAGCTTAGTGTTGGGTATGCCCATGTGATGGGGTGCACCGTTCTCCTATGTCTGAGAGTTGAGTCGTCCCCCAGTGTTGGGTGTGCCCATGTGATGGGTGTATCGTTCTCCTCTGTGTGAGAGTTGAGTCGATGTGGTACTCCAGATGATTCTCCTATGGACTCAATTGAGATAGAGATCTATTGAGTATGACGTCCCTATGGCTTATCATAGGTGGACGTGTACCTAGTGACTGAGCACTAGTGGGTGCGTGGATCCCTTGCTATATTTTCTAAGCGTAAGATTTACTTGTAACCCTAATTATGATGTAAAGGGTACAAGTTGACCCCACCATATGTGAAAGATAATTCATGTTTACTGTAATAATTAATTGTATTTCTGATTTATTGAGGTCGGCCCTATTGATCCAATAGACACACCTTTTGTTGTGTCTAGTCTTGTGTAAATAAAGGTGATTTCCCCATTGAGGAAACACACACACACTTAACATTTCGAAATTTCAGCAAGTGCATTTAAGGTTGAAGTGCTCACCTCTCTTGGGCGCTAGTTTTAAGGTTGTAGAACACCCTCTTGTGTGCATTAGAGTTTTATGGTTGGGGGATCTTCTCTTGAGAATATAAAAAAGGATTGTTAGGTTTTCTTCCCTTGAGTAGAAGGGTTTCCTAGGATATTTTTTGTGTTCTTGTGCATGCCATTTCTTCTTATGATCTTGGTTATTGCAACACTTGTGTATGGTGTAGGTGCATTTGCTTATGGTTCAAGTACATGCTAAATGAAATAAACCTCATGATTGAGCTTAGCATAGTGAAAATTCAACATGGGATCAGAGCATAGGTCTTGAAAGAATCCATTGCACAAGCCTTCAAGAAATCCGTCCTCTTTTCTGCAATCCATACGACCCTCCTAGGGTTTATGAGAAAAAGTATGCCCCTCCTTCTTTTGCCAGTTTAAGCACATTATACTTAAGTGTTGGGGATAAAAATTGCATAGGAGTGTACTACCTCCTTCAACGCACCTCCAAAAACCTTTAGGTTGCAATTCCGAGAATTTTGGATTTTTGTCCCTAGGGTTTCTAGGGTTCTACAATTTTTCTGTAGAATTTCATTTTTAGGGTTTCTGCAGCTCTTTGAAGGAGTTTTTAAACTCACCAATATCCTTCTAACTTTAAAGTCTTATCGTTGGTAGTCATAAGCCCAACGAAACCTAATATTTCTAGCCTAGCCTAGCCTAGCCTAGCCGTTAGGTTTTCTATCCTAGTTGCTAACGGTTTGTGGAAGAATCTACAAACCATGAAGAAAAAAACCTTGGTGGAAGATAGGCTTGATGGATCAAGCAACTTCAGTTCCTGGAAGTCAAGACTATAGATGACCCTTGAAGAAGATGACCTATTGAGTGTGATACAAAAGGCTCTACTAGAAACAACTATCGATGAAGAGAAAGAAGAATGGAAGGAAGATGACGTCAAAGCAAGGAAGATTATCATCTACTTAGAGAGATATTGTCCTACTAGGAAGGAAGAAAGACAACTTGCCTCCACTGGTGATGTTGATCCAGAGCCACATAAGAGAGATGAATACATCAAATATGAAGCCTTCTTATTCATATCAACAATCTCAGGTACAGTTCCTATTGATAATGATATTTGGTTAATTGACAGTGGTGCTTCCAGGCACATGACCGGATATAGAGATCATCTGAAAAATCTTGTTGGGAAAGAGACTAGTATACATGTTGTATTTGGAGACAATGCCATATATAATGTGAAAAGGGTTGGAACTTCTACATTCCAACTAGATTCTGACACACCCCTTCAGTTGTGTGAGGTACTATATGTACCTGGGATGAAAAGGAACCTTGTCTCTATTTCTGCCTTAGAGGATAAAGGCTACAAGGTTGCCTTTTTTGAAGGAAAAATTCTTGCATGGCACAAGAAACCACATATGGACTCTGCCCGAGTAATTGGTGTTCGAGAAAACAACTTATACAGGTTGACTGTCCGACCAGTCCAAGCCCTGTTACATGATACTATCATCTTGAGTGAGCTATGGCATAGGAGACTTTATCACATTCATTATAGAGCCCTTCCTACTCTAGGGAAGATGGTAACAAGCCTTCCAAAGATACATGTTCAACATAATGGTGTTTGCAGAGGTTGTGCTCTTGGAAAGAATGTCAAGGGGCCCTTCTTGAGCAGTGACAACAAATCGAAGGGGATCTTGGACTTGATACATTAAGATGTGTGCAGACCCATGACTTTTGCCTCTTTGAACGTATATGTGTACTATGTTCTCTTCATAGATGATCACTCTCGAAAGACATGGATTTATTTCTTGAAGACCAAGGATGGACTCCTTGCAATATTTCAAGAATTCAAAGCTCAGGTTGAGAACCTGACAGAAAAGAGGATCAAGGTGCTAAGATCAGATAATGGAGGAGAATACACATCCATGGATTTTAGTGATTTATGTGTTGAGGCAGGGATCAAGAGGGAGTATACAGTTCCTTATAACTCTCAAAAAAATGGGGTTGCGGAGAGGAAGAACAGAACCATCATTGAGAAAACTAAAGCAATGATCCATGATCAGAATCCACCTATGATTATGTGGGTAGAAGCATCCATAACAATAATATATGTTCAAAACACGAGTCCTCACCAGATTTTGAAAAATATGACTCCCAAAGAAGCCTTCACCGGAGTGAAGCCTGAGGTTGGACACTTCAGGATATTTGGGTTTCCAATATACTTTCATGTACCCAAGGGGAAGAGGTCCAAGCTAAACCCTTTAGGGAGAAAGGGTACATTTGTGGGATACAATGAATCTTCGAAGGCATATCGGATCTACATCCCTAGACAGAGACAGATTGAGCTAAGCAGAGATGTCATTTTTGAGGAAGAGATAGCCTTTCGAAGATCCAAATAATATCAGATGGAGATTGACAATGAGATAATACCTTCTCCCCATTCAGTAGTTCAGAGGGAGACAACCATTGTTCTAGTTGATCCAATTGATCTAGTTGCTCCAGTTGATCTAGTTTCTCCAGTTGATGTTCCCAAAGACATTGCAGTAGGCCATAAAAATCCTACTTGGGCTCAAAAAAATCTATAGGAGGCAGAGAGACATGCAACTCCTCTATGCACATTTTGAGAGAGAAAGAGACCAAAGAGATTTTTGAGCTATGTTTCAACAATGAGACACATCATTTGATACCGAGCCTTCTTGTCATGGAGAAGCAACAGGTCAACAATTATGGAAAGATGCCATGATAGAAGAGTATCAGTCCATCATGAAGAATGATGTGTGGGATATTGTTCTGAGACCAGAAAGGAAGTCTTTAGTGACTTCCAAGTGGATCTATACGATCAAGCATGCAACTGATGGAAGTGTTGAGAAGTACAAAGCGAGATTTGTAGCCAGAGGATTCTCACAGGTGGAGGGAATTGATTATGAGGAGACATTTTCTCCTGTGGCCCGACAGACTTCCATCTGTACTATCATTTCACTAGCTACATCTATGGGTTGGAAACTACATCAGATGGATGTAAAGACAACCTTTCTCAATGGTGAGATTGGGGAAGAAGTTTATATCAAGTAGCCAGAGGGATTCATGATACATGACGAGAAATCTCATGCGTTCAGGTTGAAGAAATCCCTGTACAGACTAAAGCAGGCACCTCGTGCTTGGTACAAGAAGATGTATGGATTCCTGATGAGTTTGGGCTTCAACAAGAGTGTTACTGATCCAAAACTATATTATCACATTGTTGGTGACGAGTGTCTGATCTTGGTCATGTATGTGGATGATTTATTCGTCACTAGTTCATAAAGACTTATTATTGAATGCAAGCGAGCATTGACTTCTGAATTTGAGATAAAGGATTTGGGTATGATGCACTACTTATTGGGAGTAGAAGTATGGTAGAGGACTAATGATATTTTCCTGAGTCAAGGAAAATATACAATGCAGATATTGAATAAATTCAATATGAAAGACTGCAAATCAATGCCTACACCAATGGTAATGGATTTGAAGAAAATGAATGAGGCTTCTACTGATTCAGGTGAGATTGATCCACATATTTATAGACAACTGATTGGATCATTGATGTATCTAGTTAACACTAGAACTGATATATGATATGAAATGAATATACTTACTTAGTTTATGAGTCAGCCGAGACAGACTCACTGGATAGCAATGAAGCATGTATTGAGATATCTACGAGGCACAATTGGATATGGCCTGAGATATGCCTCCGGTGTAGACATGAGATTGCAGGGATATGCCGATGCATATTGTGAAGGGAGTGCAGTGGACCGAAAGATCACATCTAGTTGTTGTTTTACTTTAGGATCTACCATGGTTTCCTGGTGCAATAGGAAATAAATATTTGTGGCTTTGAGTACCGTATAAGTAGAGTATATAGCGTTGAGTGTGGCAGTCCATGAAGCAGTGTGGCTTCACAAGCTCCTTGCATATTTATTTGATCATGATATGGTTTCCACTATTATTCATTGTGATAACCAGAGCCATGTGAAGCTCTCAAAGAATCTTGTGTTTCACGATAAATCGAAACACATTGAGATCAAATACCATTATATCAGAGACATGGTGTAGAGGAAAGAAGTACATGTGCATTACCTTCCTACACATGAGTAGATTGCATATATCTTCACCAAACCGCTTTCCAGGACAAAGTTCAAGTACTTCCGTGAGAGACTTGTCCTAGTGGAGAATGCCTCCCTAGCTGTGAGGGAGTGTTGATGATTGCATCGTCGTGTGACATTCTCCAGGATACATTCTCCTCTGTGACCGAGTTGAGTTGACTCGTGAGAGAGCCCAGTGTTGGGTATGCCCATGTGATGGGGTGCATCGTTCTCCTATGTGTGAGAGTTGAGTCTTCCCCCAATGTTGGGTGTGCCCATGTGATGGGTGTATCGTTCTCCTCTGTGTGAGAGTTGAGTCGATGTGGTACTCTAGATGATTCTCCTGTGGACTTAGTTGAGATAGAGATTTGTTGAGTATGATGTCCATGTGGTTGAGCACATGTGGACATGTCCTTAGTGGCTGATCACTAGTGGACGTGTGGATCCCTTTCTATATTGTCTAAGTGTAAGATTTACTTGTAACCCTAATTATGATGTAAAGGGTACAAGTCGGCCCCACCATATGTGAAAGATAATTAAGGTTTAGTGTAATAATTAATTATATTTCTGAGTTATTGAGGTCGACCATGTTGTGCCATTAGACACACCTTTTGTTGTGTCTGGTCTTGTATAAATAAAGGTGATTTCCCCATTGAGGAAACACACACACACTTGACATTTCAAAATTTCAGCAAGTGCATTTAAGGATGAGGTGCACACCTCTCTTGGGTGCTAGTTTCAAGGTTGTGGAGCACCCTCTTGTGTGCATTAGGGTTTTATGGTTGTTGAGAATATAACAAAGGATTGTTGGGTTTTATTCCCTTGAGTAGAAGGGTTTCCGAGGATATTTATTGTGTTCTTGTGTATGGTATTTGTTCTTGTGATATCGGTTATTGCAACACTTGTGTATGGTGTAGCTGCATTTGTTTATGGTTCAAGTAGATGCTAAATGAAATAAACCTCATTCTTGAGCCTAGCATAGTGAAAATTCAACAGAAAATATTTGACTGTATGACAAACAAACACAAAAACCAACACTCTTTACTGTTGATATAAACCAACACTCTTTTATGTCTTTTATTGTTGATAAGAACAATAATACTCATTGTCTCTTACTGCTGATATACACAACAATGCACAACAATACTATTTGTCTCTTACTTCTAATATACACAGCAATACTCGTTGTCTCTTACTACTGATATACACAATGATGCACACAAATACTATTGGTCTCTTACTGGTTATATACACAACAATACTCGTTGTCTCTTACTGCTGATATACACACCAATACTCAATGTCCTTTACTTCCCTGTCTCTTTTACTTTGGCACTAAATAACTAGTTTGTATAGAAGAGGAGTTCGAGCTCTGTATACAAAGGTGTGGAGAGGGGAGGAGAGTGGACTTAAATTAGAAGGATCTTGCATGTCTTTTTCCACTAGACTCAACTAGAATTATAACTTGACTTGTGACTCAACTTTGCATGACATGCATGTAATGAAACTCAACATGCAACTTGACATGCAAGTGGTTGGAGCATTTGTCAAACCAAAAGGCATGAACAACCATTCAAAAAATCCTTCCTTTGACTTGAAGGCGGTTTTCCATACATCTCTCTGTTCTATCGGGACCTGGTGGTAGCCAAAATTTAGATCAATCTTACTGAAGTATTTGGTCCACGTGAGTTGATCAAGGAGGTCGTTGATATGGGGAATCGGGTACCAGTTTCTAAATGTGATTTTATTTAGAKCCCAGTAATTAATGCAGAGTCGCCAGGTTCCATCTTTATTCTATACCAKCACGATTGAGCTCCCRCAAGGTGATGAGATGGAATGGATGTGCCCCTTGTGGAGCAGTTCTTGGATCTGTTGCTTGGTCTCCTCATTCTCTAACAAAGAGGGATGATAGACTGGCCCACTGGGCAGTGGTGTGMTGGGCGTTAGATCGAYGGGGTGCTTGACCTGACAGTGTAGAGGTACTCCAGTAGGTGAGAAGAAGATATCCGAGTATTCTTCCACAACCTTATCTACTTGCTTCTGTTGTGTGGAGAGGTCGACCGCAGAGACCTTGGATGTGGCTGTGATATTTCTCTTATTCTGAGAGTGAATCACAAAGAAGAAAAAATTCCCCATCTGAGAGATGAACTTCCTACATTTTTTAGAAGAGATCAAGGAAATAGCACCAGGTGGGATTTCCTCGGGTATCCTGTACAATTTCCTGTTCAAAGTAATAATAACACTACGAGGCTTAGAATCATATACAACATGACATTTCCATAAATAAGGTTGGCCCAAAAGAACATCACAAACTTCGAGAGGAGTAACATCACACAATACCTTGTCTTTGAAGGGCTTGATGTCGTACGACAATTGACACTGTTGGTTGACGCGAAGATCGCTTCCTTGGCAGAGCCATCCAATGGTGTAGGATTGTGGGTGTGGTGTTGTCAGTAGGGCCAGTCGCTTGACGACCTCTACTAAGATGAGGTTCTTCTGGCTACCGCTATCCACAATGAAGTGTAGCAGGGTGCCTTTTACCCACATCTGTGAATGGAAGAGGCGTTCTCCTTCTTCTGGCTCGTCTGGTTCACCAGGATGGAGCTTGGTGGTAGAAATGGTGGAACTGGGTTCCGAGTCAATGATCCATATTAACCTTTCTGGTTCTGGCTTAGAGTCTGAACCCACATCTGATTCARAGGCTTTCACTTCGGCCACCAGTGACAACTTTGAGCGGCAGTCAGCAGTGTTATGCCAAGGGCTCTTATGGAAGTCGCACCACTTCTCGGTATATTTATTTGTCTTTCCGATGTCCTTCTTTACTTGYGGCTTGGAATAGTTATCCCGATACTGTCCATATTTTCTCTATCCTTTGTTCTGTGGGTTGGGGCCRCCCTTTCCTGGCTTTTGTTGTGAGGGGTTTCCAGGCCCAAATTTCTRCATCTTTTATTTGAGCTTCTGATCGATTTTGATGGCATATCGGTAGGCCGCGCCTAAGGATGAGATGTCTAAAAATTCCATTTCAGTCTGTATGTATCTATGCATAGCTCTGAGATACTTGAGCACTAGATGTCGCTCTGAATCTTTGATACCCAGCTTGGTGCGCAAGGTATGAAAGATATTTGTTAAATCTGGCACTGCTTGGTTTCTTTCTTTCCGTAGTGTGGTCCATTTGGTATACAAGTCGTCATAACTTCCGACATGGTAGTATTGTTCCTTAATAACATCCCTGAAGGATTCCCATGTGTCCATGACTATAAATAATGAGGGTTCCTGTGTTTCCTTTTGCTCACAAAAAGTTTCCCACCAATTTTTGACATGACGAATGGCGTTTAGGAGTGCAAAAGTAATCTTTTCTCTATTTGAAAAGTTATGGACAAAAAATACCTTTCTAGTAGATTCAACCACTTGTATACAACATGTGAATCTATCTGACCTTCAAATATAGGAATATAAAAGTTTATTTGTACCTTGAAGGGGGTGACACCTTCGCTCGAAGAAGATGTGTCGCCTGTTGGTAGTCGTTGAATGATTTGCACAAAACTATCCATCATCTCATTCCTTTGTTGCATGAGGGCTTCCTCAATCAACAGTTTGAAAGGATCTCCTATCCCATCATATTTATTTTCTCCTACCATGAGAGGTTGCTTGGGCATGCGAGAGATTTTGTCCTCAAGAGAAACAAGCTTAAGACCGAACTCTTTATACTTCGACCTCGTTGGGGACATGCATTAAGATGATAAGGAGAAGACCGTTCTGATACCACTGATCCATATTTTATGAGAAGAATGAAATGACTAAATATTATTAACATGTGTTTAACACAAAATAACAAAGATACAGTAAAACTGGTTTTCTATTCAATAAGGAAATAAGTTGAAATTGTAAAATGCAGCGGAAACAAGCTTGCTAGAATAGTGTCATCTTATATCTGAGAAGAGATGTGACAGATGAACTTATTCACAAGAAGATGATTAAAATGAGGCTCTGAAGACATTTTTATAATAAACAGGAATGCCAAAAACCTAACCCTAGGAGATGAGGCACCAAAAGTCATGTGGGCCCCGTCTTGGTAAGTTAGTACATCAACTTCCCAGGGTTGTAGCTTTTGCATACGATCTTCGTTTTAGGCATATGATATCCCGTTGGAAAGGTTTCATCGAGGAGAGTAATTTTGGGGGCTCATTCATGCTTTTGGATACCATTTAGATGATCGATACAAAAAAGTCTTCATTTAGGTCCTCAAAATGGCCCTAGAAGTTAAAACTGCTAAAAATAGTAAATTGCCCAAATTGTCAGAAAACTGTTTTGAGCCAGTTGGAAAAGGTGGGTGCCCACCAATATCCACCTGGATGAATCCTCTCTTCTTAGTAAGAAATGGTCTCCATTGCATTGAGTTCTCCCATCAGATGATA
>JASDQU010882576.1:14309-27903 GCA_032191745.1 Picea mariana | reverse complement strand
TGTGCACAAGCGCTCCAAGGTGCTCTGCCCAGCTTGTGGTCTTCCAACCCATATGAGTGGCATAATGACTAGTACTGCTCAAACCAATCCCATATGTCCATTGTCCAAGGTTCCGAGAATGTGAGAGCCACTATTTGAGGGTGTAGAGTCACTGGGTGACTCACTGCTCTCCATCACACATGCCAAGATCCTGTAATAAAGGCACAACGTCCCAGGCACAACCCAATACGTCCCTCAAAGAACCATGTTAGGGTCATTCAAAACAAAGCAGAATTTAAGACAAGGTAAACCAAAGTTCATAAGAAATATTAGTCCTTGAAACATGGCCAGTTCTACATCTGTTCTAAATGACCAGTTCTATAGAGCCCAAAAAACTTAACAAAACAAGGGAGAGGAAATAGAAACAGGGGTTAGCTCAACTGGTTGTTTCCAATGTTGTTGGGCATTTGGCTAGTTCTGTGTCAGCAAGTGTGCCCTGTTCAAAGCCCCCTGGAGTAGGCGCACTAGTCTATGCTGGTGGGTTCACTAAGGATGCCATCCACGAATGTAGGGAAACATCCCTTTGGTTTCCCCATGAGATTTTCCTCGGAAAAAAAATACTCGTCTAAGCTCTGTCTCAGAAGGTTCCAAGCCTGCAGTGGAGTATATTGTTGTAGACAAAGTGCTTCACTACATTAAGAATGCGTTAAGGACCCTGTACTGGGTGGGAATCTCACAGTTGGCAGAATTCCCACCTTGTGGGAGAGAGTGCCCATTTTGTAAGATGAGGAAAGATGTTCTGGGCATAATTGAGTTTGCTGTCCTCAATTTATTGGTTATGTTGTCATAGAAACCAAGCTGGGTTGTAGAATTCCCCAAGTCATAGATTTTTCAATTGTTAGAAATTATTGAATAAATCTGTTGTCAATTATCTTATACTTTTGCTCATATTGTTATAGACCAGATATGGTAGAATTTGGATCTGTCAAGTTTCAGTTATTAAACAGCAGTTTTTGGTAATCAGACATTGTAGAATTCCCAAAGACATGAATTTTCCAGTTGGTAATATATACTGCCTCGGCGTTATTTTCTTTCATTGTAAACTATTTTTATACCTATACAGCACCAAACAATCTCTTATTTTCCAAGCTAGAAATTTTGCAGATTTGAAGCAGGACTCGTTAAGCTGGTGGTGCAGCATGTGTTCAAGACATTACAAAATGTGATCCCAGAGGAGGATGATCCAGAGGAGGATGATCCAGATGAGCCCACAGATGAGGCAGAAAAAATTCCTCTGGAAGAAATCCCCTTAGAAATCCGAAATGAACCTCTGAGAATCTCAAAATCTGTCTTTGGGATGGAAGAGAGCATGAACAAGGTGATCAACCTGCTAAATACAGATTCAGAGGAGAGCCTAATAACCGTCGCCATTTGTGGAATGCCAGGTGTGGGGAAGACATCCCTAGCAAAGGCTGTTCATAACCATATCTATCACAAATTCGATGCCACTTGTTTCGTGTACGATGTTCGCCACCAAGCTCAACACTCAAATGGAATAGCTAAAATGCAGCGCCATATATTGAAAGACCTTGTCAAGTTCAAGGACAAAGTGAATGATGAAGCTCATGGAAGAAGCCTAATGAAGGACCGCTTGAGGTCCATCAGGGCACTAGTGATTCTGGAATATGTGGATGATAGCAAGCAGTTGGAGTCTCTTCGAGGTGACTGGTATGGGCCAGGCAGCAGAATTCTTGTCATAACACTAGATCACCAACTATTAAATGATGGGCAGGTTAAAGTTTATAAAATGGAGGGACTGGATAGGGAGCATGCACTTAAGCCCTTTAGTTGGCATGCTTTCATGAGGGATAGGCCTGGTGAAGGCTATGAGGAACTCTCACAAAGAGCTGTCGATATCTGCAATGGGCTTCCACTTTTACTGGAAGTGCTGGGTGCACATTTGTACAATAAAGACACAAGTTATTGGGTTAAAACTTGTGAAATACTAGAAAATTCAGTCGATCAAGATAAGTATGCAATTCTCAGGCTTTGTTATGATGGCTTAAACTCTGACCAGAAGGAGATGTTTCTGGACATGGCTTGTTTATTCATAGGAAGGAAGAGGGAGAATGTCATTAGCTTCTGGGAAGCTAGTCATTGCGATCCTGTTAAGGGTCTTACGGCTATGATTCTGAAATCACTTATTAGTCTTGATGAAGATGATAGATTATCAATGAATAGCGAGCTGAGGGACATGGGGAGAGCCATAGTGGCAGAGGAATATACAAAGCCAGGGGATCATAGCAGATTGTGGAAACCCCAGGAGGCTGAACGAGTTGTGATGGAAGGCAAGGTGAGGATTTGGAGTTCATTCAGTCTGCAATTTTGTCACAAACATATTAGTATGCATTTATAGCTAATACAAACACAGTTTTGGAGACAGTATGTCTCACTCTCCCCTTTCTTCCGCTGTATGCTTGTATCATGTACTATACCGTCACTTGATATCTTTTTCTTTGTCTGGTATTTGAAGTTAGTTTTGCATCTGTAATCAATTATTCTCAGGCAAGTTTTAAGCTTAGGATCTTGGTTACTAGTTTTCCTGATTCATTAATTTCATTAGTTGTTGAAGAAAACTGTTTCCTGTTATCTGGTACATGGAGTCTATGTTGTTATAGATAGGATTTCTCAAAAGAATTATTCATTTTCCACCTAGTTGCTATTGCATAGTTTACATATTCAGTCCCAGGGTGATCTTTGGTATGTAATACAGGTAGCTTGTTGCTTTTAAATTGCTGTGGCATAATAGGTCAGGATTCATGCTAATGAAAAATTGTATGAATTCTGCTCTGTTCAGGGAACAGAAAAAGTAAGATGTCTTACATACCTTCAGCAAGAAGTTACATTGAAAACCAACAATTTGAAAACAATGTGTAATTTGCAACTGCTTTGGTTGGATGGAGCACTCATTGGGGGAGACTTCGCACAAATGCCTCAAGAAATAAAATGGCTAAGATGGGAAAACTGCCCACTGAAATGCCTACCATGTGAATGGAATATGAAGCAACTAGCTGTACTAGATTTGAGTTTCAGCAAAGACATCGAGGCAGTCTGGACAGCATTTTCTGATGAAAAGGTAATTCGGAAAAGAAAATTTAAATAACGAGCAAAGCTTGTATTAGTTACATGTAATTTCCGATAAAGATGTAATTAAGAAAACACAATCTAAATAAAGAGTAAAGCTTGTAATATGTATTAGTTGCAGGTACTTTCCGGTTCCACTATGAATAAAAGCTTTCATATTACCAAAAGGAACTACAGGGAAATACCTGCTAAATGGGTTAATGGACAATGCTTTTGCAGGGTCCCAACAATCTAAAAGTACTGAAGCTGAACTACTGCACAAATCTTCAGGTTCTGCCAGAGCTAAGCAATCATACATCCCTCATAAGGCTGGAGCTTTGTGGTTGTACTGAGCTGAAGGAATTACCAGAGTCTGTTGGACTTTTAATACAGCTTAAGCACTTAGATTTGTCAAATTGCTACAACCTAGCCCATCTCCCAGACACCATAACTAACCTCAGTTCCCTGGAGGTACTCTTTCTATCTAACTGTCACAACATCAGGAAGTTGCCAGATTCATTTGGAGATCTCACAGTTCTGAAAAAGATCAGATTGGATGGAGTTCCCTTAAAGGAGCTGCCTCGATCCTTTAGATGGCTATTCCACTTGGAGAAGCTGACTCTTCAAGGCTGCTGTAAATTAAGAAGTTTACCTCAGTCAATCGGTGAACTGATTCGCTTGCGTTATTTGGACATACGTGGTTGTTCGAGTTTAAGGGCATTGCCTGATTCAATTTATGACCTCAAAAGCTTGCGCCATTTGGATATGACTGACTGCCAAGGGATCAGCCTAGGAGAAAAACTCGGTAACCATGTTTGCATGGAAAGATTGATTCTAAGTAACTGTCCTGCATTGAGGAGCTTGCCTACATCAATTGGTCGACTCAATTGTTTGCGCCATCTGAATATGAGCAACTGCCATTCCTTATTTCGGCTGCCAGAAGAAATCGGAAATCTGGTTTGTTTACAAGAGTTGTTACTTAATAGATGCTACAATCTGTGTGAACTTCCTCAGAGCATCGGAAATCTTTCAAAGCTAAGAATTCTAGAAATGGAAGGAAACTATAGCTTATCAGAGCTTCCACCTAGTTTTTCTAGACTTACTTCATTAGAGCATCTAAAATCAGGTGGGTGTCGCCTTCCACAGGAGATTGGAGATTTTTCATCATTAGAAGTTCTATGTCTGAAATCATACAAATTTTCCTCCTTGCCTGCAAGTTTGAGCAGTCTTCCTCGATTAAATAAACTTTATCTGCACCACTGCACAGAGCTCATAGAATTATCAACTCTTCCAAAAGAACTGCTTGAACTGTTTATCCAAGATAACTTGGGATTAAGGAAAATCTCAAGTTGGTCACATATGAAGAGATTGAAGCGATTAAGAATACACAACTGCAGAGAACTTGTTGAATTGCCTGACTTTGCATCCCTGCAATCCTTGCAAGACCTTTCAGTTTCAAAGTGCGAGAATGTTGAACGTATTGCAGGTGTGGAAGGGCTGAAATCATTAAGAAAATTGCACGTGGCAGGTTGCAACAGCAACTCTATATTGAGACCTTTCCAATTAATCCAGGTATCATCCGTCATCATCCTCTGAGGACCAATATTAAGTCTATTATTTGGCATCACTCAGTGGTGTAATAACAAAAACTAGATAAAAAAGAAAGGCCCCATGACAGTAGATTTTAACAACAGCTAGCCTAGTTTTGGAAACTATTCTCAAAAAATTACAAGGGGTTAAAATCAAACCTGTTGTATTTACTTTGTTTTTCAATTTTTTCACTGAAATCTAAATTTTAAGCAAGATCTCTGTACATTTACATGAGCAGTAGGAACGATTACCTCATGGGCGTTTTTTCAAATTTCTAAGAAATGATAACACTGACCATTATGCACATCGGTTTAAACTACAGGAAACACATTGTCTAGAGTTATTCAGCTTTTCTGCAAATGGGGTTCCAGAGAGCTTACAACACAAACTGCAGGCCAGTGGAGATGATTTGTTGAATGTTATTTTGGAGATCAATGAGCCATGTACAGGAGTTATATTATGCTTTATGGTGAGTTTTAACGGTAGCATAACTTCGTTGAGTATAGAAATAAGTATCGTTAGAGATTTCAAGGAGATTTTCAATACCAAGCTTACCAACCACTCAAAAAACGTTTCGGGAGATCAGATTTTTGTGCATATTTTAAGAAAAAACCATCCTTTAGTAATGATGGTGCAGAGTGGAGATGTGATCCATGCCAAGGTAGAAGGAGATGAGGAAAGGAATCTTATCAGAAGTGGTGGGATGCAACTCTTCTCTGAAGGAGAAGATGGCAGAAAAGAAGATTTAATACTGGGAACACTGGGAAAGGATTTGACTTTGCTAATGGAAAAGTATAACGAAGATGAAGATGATATTTGAGGAATGGCTGCATGCTTTTGTAACTGTTGTGTTTAGTAAAATAATTCTGTACTATTAACATTGATTTTTTTCTTTCTATAAGCATTCATATTTTTTTACTTGAGAAATTTATATATAAAGTTTAAGCTTAGTATTTATACTTCATATTTGTTTACTTGAGAAATTTATACGAGGAATTTATGTAACTGTTGTGTTTAGTAAAATAATTCTGTAAAACATTAATTTCTTCTTATTTGTTTGCTTGAGAAATTTATGTATAAAGTTTAAGTCATCAATGACTTATGTAAAGTCTTAAGTTATCAATGACTTCCATATTGAGAGTATTTGTTTTGGAAAAATTGAGTCGTACTTTTTATGCCATATTTTACTCTTATTAAAGAGAAGCAACTGAAAATGACATAGAGGACCCTGTTGAAAAATGACCATATTTTTATATATTTTTACATGGTTTTATATAAACATTCTGACATAATTTCCCTTTATCTTATTGTAAAAGAAAAGGCCAAATGATAATTCATGTACTTGTTTACAAGAGCATCAAGAGGAAGCATACCACTCTAGGTACTCACTACCATTTTGAGTGAGAAAATACTAGTTTTGAACCTGGTTCTCGTACTAAAATGCTCCAATCCTTATTGCCCACAACCCAGCCCATTTCCCAACTGGTTAACATAGGACAAATATTAACCAAACATGCTGCAGAGGTCCCAAATTAGATCTTGTATGAGGACTACCCATCTGTATACCCAGCAAATATGACAAGAAGAGTGGAGACACAAAAGTACAATATAAACTGAATTTTAAGAGCGTGCTAATTAGCAAATGTTGCTAATCACTTCCTAGTCTGGAGTCAGGTGGAGTCAGGTATAAGTAATGTTCCATGTCACTCCATATTCAGGCATCTTATGTCTCAGAAGATCTTGGACTAAACCTTACTCAACCATGCTCAACCCTGCCTTTTCTAACAAAGTTTAGTTTATTCTAATATAAAAGATGGGCCATATTCTAAAATCATTAAGCTAAACATGAAATGTAGAAACTGCTGGTCTCAAATAAGAGTCTTCTACTTTCACTTTAGAGCCAACAATTCACACTTGAGAAGCATATGTATAAATTAGGATTTTCAACAATTAAATTCTCAATTTCATTCAAATCTTACTTTATGTACACAATTTTAAAAAAGGTAATTTATTTGTTACATCTTGTGTTACTTTTCTATCTTCTTGTGATTATCTCAAATTTCTATTGCCTTGCATGATATGCTTTAAATAAAGTTTTGATATTATTGTAGCTCAAGTCTAAATAAATGTGAGCGTCCTATTCCTAGATAGGATTTAACTCTAATTGTTATCATATCAACATTCAACATGGTTTATGTCCGAGCAGAGAGTAGGATTCATGCTATTGTCATTCTTTGTTGTCGACAAAACCATTGTTTTGAGAAACAAACGATTCAACTTGATACTCATTACTCATTGGGATTACACTTGAGAATAAAAGAGGGCATGCAAAGGCCATATACCATCTTCAATATAATCCTCCCTAAGCTGCATGCTTTCTTGTCATTCTTCACCTCTTTGCAAACCATTGCCTTGTGAAACACAAGATTCTACTTTGCTACTCATTATTAATAGGAGCTTGAGAATAAAAGAAGGGATCTTGAAGCTATTGTGCCCTAAATATAAATAACACAAAAAAGCAGATGTGCAATCTTTTGGGGATGATTTATGGCAATTTAAAAAAAAAAAAAAAAAAAAAACTTAAATTTGGAATTAAAGAAGGTATGTTGTTAGTCTTGACAATTGTTCAACCCCCTTCTTCGATAGTAAAATTCTACCTATTGGAAAAAAATATTATTTTGAAACATACATATGTGTAGGCATAGTATGCACTAGTGTTAAGAAGTGTAAATTGGAGATGTCGAGAGGGAGAGGCACATGACGAATTAAGGTTTTGGTATTATGTTAGAGCTCTGATTGTTGTAGGTCTAGGTGTCAGTGACATCCCAGTAAAGGGGGGAGGCCCCTTGGAGGTTTTGTAGCTATCACTGGTACTAAGGGGCCAACTTATTAAAAGGTTCAATGAGAAGGGAGCATGACTTATCCTTAAAATCACTGAAGGGATGTTTGAATAAGGTGAAGGAAAGTAGAGATAACCTATCCTAGCGTGGGAGGTGAAATGGAATATATGAAAGAGCATGTAGGCATTTGTTGCTTTTGGGGATGGCGACGCATTGAACACATCTTGAGGCGATGGATAGATGCAACTTGCAAGGTGTATGGCTGAATGGATTGATTTTTTTAAAACACATAATACATTAAATTACAAGTAAATTCCCTTAAAAATCCGGAGGGATAACATTTGAGCACGTGCCCCAATAGGAAGGGATTCAACATTTTTATGGAAAATACTAAATTCGTTTTTGAGAAGAAAACCATTTCTTGATTAAAAACACTTCATTCCCCTAAGCTAAGAGGGAATGATTCCTCATGAAAAATCGTCTTACGCCTGGATTTCCACAAAAACCAAATATCAGACAGCCTAATTGTGTCCCATAAAAATTTGTAATTGTTCCTAATCATTCAAATGTCTCCAAGAAGAGGGTCATTCCAAGAAAGCGAGGCAGTGAAAAATAGCTAAATTCAACCCAAAACCATGCCGAAAATGTCTTGGCAGAGGGGCATCTCTAAAAGACATGCTTAATTGGTGCATCTCTACAACAAAGTTTACATGCAACATATTACACCTCAGGTTCTCAATAGTGTACTCGACATTTTTCCATGAAATGTGATGACTCTAATGAGCCCAAAGTGATGTTTTCTTTATATGTGGCCATGATGGGATGATTGATGTACAAGTGTTGGTTAGTTGGTTTCCCAGATCCCCTTAGGTGGATCGTCATGACATGTCCTTTTAGTCTCCATTCTCAGGGTGCTTGGTTTTATTGCTCCGACTGACTATCCCTTGGAGGTGGTAACTCCCTTCAAGTCAGGCATTTATGTCCCGGGTAGGTATGCAGACATTTGAATGTGGATCTACTAGGATACATGATTTACGAGGCCCTAATTATACACTTATTCTTTTTTTATGTAAAAGGTGATTGCGCTTTGTAAGAGTTGTCATGCCCATCATTTAACACACCTATTTTGTCCCACATGGATCCTCTCTTTCTTATGTATGTACCACACTTTGGTCATGGGCCCTTGGAGATAATTTCACTTATTCTTTTGTTATGTAAAAGGTGATTGCGCTTTGTAAGAGTTTTCATGCCCATCATTTAACACCTATTTTTTCCCACATGGATCCTCTCTTTCTTATGTCTGTGCCACACTTTGGTCATGGGCCCTTGGAGATAATTCTATACATGATTGTCTGGTTTCACATTTCCCAAGGTAGTCTCACGATTCTCAAAGCATATCATGTTTTTCAAGGCATTGCTCTCACTATTTGAGGAAACAATGGGCTATTTACATTCACGTGGACACCCTCTACACTTTCCATGTGAAAGATGATGGAAGCTCCCCTCTTTTGGCACTTTTTAAAGGTGTTTTTTCTCACCAAAGAGAGTTGACCCTCACTTGGGGAACTTTATGGAAGCTATGGGGTTATTTTGAGCTCACACGCATGATGTGGAGGTCACTTAAGTGACTTTACATCTTGAGCATATCACATGGCACTCACTCATGATGATGTGGATGGAATTTTGATCACCTTTTAAAGATTTGATAGCCCAAATGAAGGAGCCATGCACTTCTAGAGGGTTTACTTGGACTTTTGGAGAGGTCATTCCCTCCTTTAGGGGTGAACGTTGGAGCTAGGATGGCCAAGGATTATTCCTTACCTTATTTTGAGGCCTCCCAAATGCATTTTAGATGGAATGTTGCACCCTAAGGGAAAATCGTCCCTCCTAGAAGGTTGACGTCACCTCTTTATGAGGGTTTTATGCATGTAAAATATCATTTCATTGTATTTTTTAACTTAGTTTCCAAGTTACGTGAATGACAAGTCACTTTTATTTTATTTCCTTAACCTAGATTTAGGGAATAAAAAATGGGAAGGAGTTGCGAGCCTCATCTTAAATATAGGCCCTCCTCGCATTCCAAATTGTCGTGAATTGTTGGAGATCATTTGGAGCCATTAATAGAATATTTTTTACTTGGTGTTTTTGGTGTCAATTCTTGGAGCTCTTTCTTTCTTTGTTATTCTTTTTTATATTTCAAAGGTTGTTGTGAATGTTCAAGTTTCTATTAAAGCTAGCAAGATTGATCCATTGAGGAATTGGACAACTACTTGGAAGGAGGCGATTTAGGGTTTGTACCTCTTTCATCTTCCTTAAAACGATTTGGTAAGTTCTTATATCTTGTCTTGATTAATTTTATACTCCTTGGAAATAGTTTTAAGAATTTTTTCCAGTCTTTTGTTGATCTTGTTGGTGAAGACTATTCCCTTGAGGAAACTCTTCTTGTAGTGCCTTGGTTTTCATGGTTTTCTTGATTAGACAAGGGAATACTAGCCTTGAGGCACTAGTCTCCCACTCTAATGCATAAACATTGAATAACCACTTCTTACAGGGGGCATACTTCTTGACCCCATAAGCCCTAAGTGGAGACAAGACACTAAGATTAACTCCCAACAACCAACCACAAAACCCTAAATATAAAATCTTTTATTTTATGTCTTATAAAATATAAAATTATAAAAGATATACCATTAAAAATATTTATTTATTGTCTAGTGCAAATTAACGGTTTATTTTCATTTTCTAGAGATTTTTGTCCAAGGGTTTACAAGAAATTGTTGATCTTTAACCCTAATATGTAAAAGTATCCCCACACATTTGTGCTTAAAGGTTTTATCTAACATTTTGTGGGTTGATTTAAGAGGCTTATCAATTCTGGAAATTAAATTGCAGCAAAGAAAATTAGAATTGGTGAAAGCCTAAAGCTATGGTTTAACCCTAAAAGGTGGATTCTAACCCTACCCTACCTTAGATTTCACTTGTGGAATGTTTATGAAGGATATCTAACACTTTCTAGTGCTGAAATTTATCTCTTAAGTGTTTGTGGAGAACAAAATCCTATGGTTTGGGTTAATAACCAAAATAAAGCAAGTACCCCAAGAACAACCTCTAATTGACACAAGCAACAAAAGACGATTAACTAATAACTACCTAAGAGAAGATAGGAGACCTACTTGAAGTCCAATTGTCCGATGGAGAGATATTTTGTGGATTCTCCTTCAAGTCTTTTTGCTCGAATCACTTTCTTTTCCAACCTGCACTCACAAAGATATAGAGTGCAAAGAGGTAGTTATAATAACTAACCTTAACTACTAATAAGTACCAATGGTTAGGATGTCAGTGTATACAAACTATAAAAGTAAACACATTGCATAAAATTGGATGGGAAAGAGAGTTTTCATTATAATTAAAGCAACAAATGATGTGTACAAAGCTCACCAGTTGCAGTCATGACACTGCCCTATAATCCATGTCTAGATTCCTCTGTCCGGGCCACTTAAGGAGCCTCACACCTCTTATATCCTCATCCGAGAAAGTCAGAAAAGAAGAGTCTCTTTCCGATCAGGATTGTTATCCCCATTTTGTGGGATAACTAAGGAGATGATGTCTCGAGGTCCTCAGGTTGAATACATGGAGTGTCGATAGACCACATGACTAATAGTGTCCACTTGCACATATGGAAACCCGCTCTATCACCACACATGGATCCATCGTCAGAGAATCCACCACACCAGCGAGCTTTTGGAAAGCATTTGGGTCTTGCTCCACGCGGTACAAGTCAGGTATTGTGGAAGGTAATCACCCTAATATTTGAGGCATTTAAGAATGTTGTATTAGAGCTGCTTTTGATTATAAAACGTCTGCTTGGACATTATGCTTTTGACCCTGTTTCACCTTGGTGAGTGTCATCGATTTCCTAGTAAGTGGCCAACTTTTGGGGAAGGGATGTAACCGAGGGTTCCTTGAGGGGTCATCGTACCATTTTTGATCATACTTATCACTTTCTGCTCATCATATTCCCATCACATTGCCCTCTTCTAGGTCCTTTGGCTTTAGTGGCCCAAGGAGGGCATGTACCTAATTTCATGGGAAGAAGGGGATGAAGGCCCAAAGGCTTGTAGCTGGAAAAAGATAAAATACAAAACATTAACCTTCTAGATGCTCGCCCAGGGATCCTGAGGACAATGAAACGCCTCATAAAAAATTGATGGGACCCGTGAAATAATAACTAATAACAAATTCCAACCAGGGAGGGGCATGTGTGGGGAATGTTTTTAATGCTTAGGTAAAATCCCCCACACATGTTCCCAACTTGGGGAAGCATGATGTGACCAGGGTAGAGTCAAGGTAGGCACAAATTTTATTGCTTAGGTAGAAGCCCCACCTTGGTTTCAACCTCGAAACATCTCAAAAGAATTAAAGGCAATAAATGGGCTTGGAAAAAGGATGCATTGAAAATGAAGGTGCAACACACCCTCTACAAAGGCACCCATAGATGAGACAATACAAGCCCTTGCATTTCATGAAACCCATTGACCTATGAAGTCTAAACCCCTATCCACCTCATCATCCACTACATGACCTTGAAGGGGCATCCTTGGAAGCATCCCCTAATTGAGGGTTTTGGTCTACCCAATAGGACTTTTATGGCACCCCTCCCATACCTAAACTTGGTCAATTGTATAGAGTCTTTGATCATTTGTTTAATTTTATGAGGTAGTTTTGATGCACATTTTTAGATGCCTTGTTTATTAGATGTGGTTTTCACTTGCCATGATATTTTGACTTGAGATCCTTGGAGGGCATACCCATTTGTTTTGCAGGACCTTGTTTGGTGGAAATTTTTGGAGGAACAAGCCTAGCTTGGGTTTCCATGGGGCTTGAAGCCAATAGGTTTGATGCCAAGGGCCCGCATATCAAATCACGATGACTTGCCTTTGGAGGCCCATAAGACACCTTGAAGGACCTTGCCTAGCCCTCACATGCCAAACTAATTTCCTAGGAGGGGAAAAATGTCACTCTTTGGGGCTTGACGTCACCTAGGGCTAGGGTCGGTGGTGATGGAGTTATATGTCATTGAAACTTGGCATCATTTGATGGAGAGAACACGTTGAATTGTGGGAAAAGTCTATGCCACATGAGGAGAAGGCCTTTGGAGGCCAAACATTCCATCCCCAACTCCAACGATTTGCTAAATCTGCCAAAACGTTTCCCTAAAGGGGTGACGTCATCTTATTTTAAGGTTGCTAATGTGAAAAAGGTGTAAATTAAATATTATTATTTGGTTTAAGGGGCAAGATAAGGGTTGTTGACCCTTTATCTTATGTTTTACCCTAAGTGGACAAACTATGTTTTAAACATTTTGTATAAATAGAGATCATGTGATTCACATTTCATAATATAACTCTCTCATTGTGAGAAGTATTTGGATGAAATTTGTGCCCTCCTTGGGGAAACCTCTTCTCTCTTATGCTTTTGTCTTGGTTTCTTATTKCTATTGGTGGAAGAAGTAGTGCACTACCTCTCTTGGAGATTTTGTTTAGCATTTATGGTGGATTTATCTTGGTAAGAGGAGGTTTATCTTGCCATTTCTTGGACTAGGTAAGGATTTATCTTGTTGATGCTTCATTTGCTTGGTTRCAAGTTTGATTTGCTAGATTTTCTTGGGGAGTATAAGGATTTACAACCCTACCATTATCTATCATTTTTGCCTAGAAGTTATTTGTTGCACAAGGTTTTACTAGGAGAAGTAAAAGGGTTTACACCCTCCTAGTATCTCCTAGTTAACATTTGCTTTCCTTGGGGAGTAAGAAGGTTTACACCCCCAAGGATATAGCATTGTTAGATCTTTATTTACTTGAATCCATAACCCAATAGCTAAATGAACTAGTATAATTGCATTGGAGAAATAAAATCTTGCATTGGTTAACACAAAATTTCATGATTTGAGGTTGTCTCAATTAGAATCAATTATTTGCTCTATATGCTTGGTTGAGCCTCTATGGCATCACCTTTACCTAAGTACTTATTTCTGCTATTATAAATTTTCATCTACAACCATT
>JASDQU010882575.1:1702-18189 GCA_032191745.1 Picea mariana | reverse complement strand
GGAATGGGATAGATGAGCGGGGTATAAGATGTAAAATGATAAAATGGTGGGAGCGGATGATGGCTCTACAAATCTCCCTTGGTGGCTAACCAAAACCCATGAATATCAACTTGCTAAGTCACCCCATCAATCACCCCAATAATGGTCAAGTGGATTAGTGTAAGATCCAAGCAGTCATCAAAAATGAAAGGAACCTAATGCATATATAAGAGGGTTATAATGATCAAATATGACACATACCATGATACCTTGGACCAATTACCTCATGGAGCAAGAGTCCTCTCCGATGCAAGTCCAAGCCGGTGGTGATGGAAGCTGCTGCTGCTGACAGGACAAATTTGGCGAAGAAGAAGAAAGATGGGCCCTCCAGGGCCATGCTCAGGTCAATCCTGCTCTCGGTACTCCATGTCTAGGACCTGTGGACCTCGAGACATGATCTCCTAGTTATCCCTAGATATCGGGGATAACAAGCCCAATTAATAACCCGGGGAAAAAAAACCCTCGATGAAAGGAACTCTCCTAATGAAGAAATCCCAAGGTAGCTGACCTAACTATGACCAATGCAAACCTATTACATTATTAACCCACGCAAGGATGCGGAAATTTCGTTTACAAAAATATGTGCTGGAAGCATAAATTGCCCAGTAGAACCAAATTGTCTTCGACATATTAGCATATGATGATGCATATATTCATAGCACATGGAGTTGACCCCCTGGTTGGATAGTTGGTCAACATCTGGCTCCGCATGGGGACGTGTGTTCGATCTTCTCACATGGGACGGAGAGCATACGAGAATCCAGCATCTACAAAACAGAGTTCTCACCAATATCCAACATAAGCATACATATATACAATAAAATAAATAAATGCTATAAACAACATCTACATAATGAAATAACTAAAGTACAACATCATAAATTTTACAAAATGAAATTATGATACAAAAATAAATCTAAGTACATAATGACATTATAAATTGAAATAATACAAAACTGAAATACAAGGAGAAAGGTTAGAGATACATTACAGAGGGTATCCCTTTGGACACCAAGTTGTTCATCATCTAAAGAAAAGTTTGAGCTGCTACCCATTCCTCGGAATGTTGATGGGCTCACCATCCAAATGGCTGAGATGAAAAGAGTTAGGCCCTGTTATCTCTCGGATCATATATGGACCCAACCACAAGCTGTCAAACTTGCCATGTTTTCCTGGTTTTTCTCTACCTTTATCCCATAGCAAAATTGTATCCCCAATCATGAAATCCCTCTGTCTCGCTGACCTGTCAAAAGTTTTATTTACCTTACTCTGATTTCTGCAATTCTGATCATAAGCCTTTCGTTTGATTTCATCTAACTCGATGATCTGATTGACCTGTTCTGAACTGCATCCTGCTCTATGGAAACATCCTCAGCTGACCCATAAGTAGGAAGTCTAAAGTGCACTGGCAACCTAGCCTCCAATCCATACACTAACTCAAAGGGACTCTTCCCAGTTGTTGCTGTCTTTGTTATTCTGTCAGCCCATAACGCATGTTTGATTTTACTATCCCAAGATCTCTTGTTTTCACCGACTATTTTCTTAACTATGGTCATTAAGTTTTTATTACTTGACTCTGCTTGACCATTTCCTTGGGGATAGTAATCTGATGCATGTGATAAGATAATATCGTACTTGAAACAAAAGGATGACATCTCAGCTGAACAAAAGGCCTTGGCATTGTCTATCACTATCTTTGATGGGACCCCAAATCTAGTTATAATTCTGTCTTCTAGGAAATCCATCACAACCTTCTCAGTTGTTGACTTGGTAGGAATGGCTTCAACCCATTTGGTAAAGTAATCTGTTGCTGTGATAACCCATGAATACCCATTAATCGAATTATCATTAAACTTCCCGATGAAGTCCAAACCCCACTGCTAAAAAGGTGCTTCAACCACCACTGGTTGCAAAGGGAGAGCTGTTAACTTCTGCTTTCCTGTGAAAAGCTGACAAGGCTCACATTTTCGAACAAATTGATGTACATCTAAAAATATTGTGGGCCAATAATATCCTACTCTAAGGATTTTGTGGGTAGTAGTTTTAGCAGCAAAATGTCCACCACAAAATCCTCCATGGAATTCATCCATTAGTTTCTTTGACTCAACGTCATCCACACATCTAAGGATAACCCTATCAGGATTCTTCCATCCTAATCCATCTCTAGTAAGGACATACTTAGAAGATTTTATCCTTAAATTCCTTTTCTTGTGTCTTACTAGATGGCTAGGATAAGTTAGATTCTTGAGATAAAAGATGATGTCTGTATACCATTCCACTTGTTCAAGCTTTAGCAAGTTAGGAGGAAACTCTTCATTATTAATTTGACAAATCATACCCAAGGCCTTCTCATTAGTTTCTGTCAACATTTTCGCCAGGCCTTGACCCTTAATCAACTTTGTAGGTTTGATTTCCAAATCATACTCTTGGATTTTAGCAATCCATCTACCCCTTGAGCCTAATCCTTCCACTTGAGATAGAACATCTTTAACTGCGGAATTAGGAATATAACCAATCACCTTGGAAGATCCGATGAAGACTCTGAAATGTTTGAGTGATTTGACTAAGGCATAAGCTTGTTTCTCAAACATGGGATACTTAAGCTCTGAATTTTGCAAGGCCCTACTCATATATGCAATGGGTTGATCATGGCCTTGATCATTTTTCTGAAGCAACTCACCAGCAATAATGTCTTCAAAAGAAAAAGAGAAAATCTGAAAGTCCTTGTTGTAGTCTGAGCTAATAAGGACGGGAGCTTCACATATGGCAATCTCAATACTTTCAAAAGCTCGCCTACTTTCTTCATTCCATTCAAATTTAACATCCTTCTTAAGTAACTTATATATAGGTTTCATGATCTTAGCATAGTTAGGAATGAACCTATGAACAAAATTGGTTTGTCCTAAGAAGGATTGGAGAGCTTTCTTTGATATAGGCAAAGGCACCTTACCAATGGCTTCAACTCTCTTTGGGTCTAACTTGACCCCATCTTTAGAAATTATGTGGCCCAATAATTTACCTTCAGTCACCCCAAAGACTGATTAGCGGGATTTAGAGAAATTCCAAATTCTCTACATTTGTCCAAAACTTGCCTAAGGTGGTTAATGTGAGTTTTCCCATCCTTAGAAAAAACTGTTAAATCAACCTGATATATTTCGATCAATTTCCCAATCATCCCCCTAAAGGCATAATCCATAGCTCTCTGAAAAGTAGCTCCAGCATTTCATAAACCAAATAGCATTCTAAGATATTCAAAGGTTCCCCATGGAGTAGTAAAAGTTGTCTTATGCCTATCTTCTGCTTTAAGTATGATCTGATTATAACCTGAGAAACCATCAAGCATGGAAATCATTTCTGATCCTGTAACCCTTTGAAGCAAGGTTTCCATCTTGGGAAGGGGGTAGTGGTCTTTTGTGCAAGCAATGTTCAAATTCATGAATTCAATGAATATTCGAATTTTTCCAGTCTTCTTCCTAGCAACAACCAAATTTGAACACCATGAAGAATGTCTAGTTTGAGCAATGATGCCTGCCTCTAACATTTTCTGTAACTCCCATTGGACCAAATGAGCTAACTTGGGGTTCATTTGCCTCAATTTCTATCTAAAGGGCTTGGTTTCTTCCTTAAGAGGAATCACATGCTGAATCACATCCTCCCTATAGACTTTAAGTTCACCATAACTGAAGGCCAAGACATCCCTATATTCTTTTAATAACTTAACGATTTCATTTCTTTCTTCCATAGGGGTATTCTTTCCTATCTTTATCATCCTAGGCTCTTCATTAGTTCCAATGTTGATTTTTAAGTGATCACATAGTTTTTTCTTTGATTCTTCTTTTTGTTTGTGACCATCTTGTCTATCAAAGTCCCTTTCTAAGGACACAACTTGCCTAGGGGGTGCTTTCACCTTATCATCATTTTCAGTATAATTACAACCCTCCTCTTTAATACTTATGCCCAAATCTGAAAATTCATGCATATGAGTCAAAAACTTAATAACATGTTTGTCATCATCAAAAACCTACCAATGATTCATGTTATCAGGAACTGAGGGTCTAAAAATCACTTCCACCAAAATGTCTTCATCAATCAAGCTATCTGGAAGTTGAAGTGTGGAAGCAACTACTGCAAGTTCATCAGCCTTTGAATTTTGTTCTCTAGGAACAACAATTAAGTTGAAAGCATCTAGATCATTGATTAAGTCCCAAATTGCATTCCTATACCCTTTCAATCTCTCAAACTTGCAAGCAAATTTATTCTTTAATTGTTGTATGACCAAGTTTGAATCCCCTTTGATATTTAGACATCTCACACCTCTATCCTTGCAAATTTTTAAACCAAGGAGCAAAGCCTCATAGTCAACCACATTATTGGTTGCATCAAACTCCAATCTATAAGCAAATTTCAACACTTTACCATTTGGAGCTTGAAGCACAATTTCAGCACCTTTTCCTACTCTAGAAAAAGCACCATCAAAATTCATGTACCATATTTTGTCTAATTCATTATCTTGAGCTATTTCTTCTAAAGGCACAATAGAATTAGACAAGATGGCATAGTTACCAAGACCCTCATCAGTAAACTTTAACTCATTTTTGGGGTTTTTGGGCCTTCAACATGATATCTTCTATACACTTCCCTATTCAACTTGAAAGTGTTTCCATCTAGAGTAGAGATAGTAGCATAAGATAAATCCATTTGTAAACTACCACCCAAATCTGCAGTTGCCTTTCTATTCAATAACATTCCCCAAGCATCCGAAACATCAATCACTACAATATCCATTTCAAACATGATATCCGGAAAAACTGCTAAGTGTACTTGTAAACCCTTAATCAATCCATGCACTTCAATCATTTTACTGTCCATGGCACAAATGTTATGGTAAGGTCTAGGTATTCTTAAGTTCAATTGTTTCATTACCTTCTTAGTCATAACATTAGAGCTTGCCTCTGAATCTAGCATGCAATTGTGTAAAACTTTGTCATTCACAAGTAAAGAAAGGTAGAAAGGCAAATTATTTTCATTTCCCCTATCCCAATTCTGTAGAATWACCGGTGCGTCCTAGTAAGCCATGACTAGTTGCTTCTCAACAAAACTCTTAGGGGGATCTTCTATGGCTTTAAGTAGCTTTTCCTTTTGAGAAGGGATCTTCATAAGTTCTGATACTGGAATTAACATCTTTGCATTACTCAACCATCCACCTAAGTCAATATTCAAATCTGTATTAATAGGCACATTAGACTTAGAAGGAATTGGAGATACCTTGGGAACACTAGTTTGACCTTTATCTTGACCTTTATCTCCATTCCTTTGGTATGTAATGCCTCTATACTTAGCCATTTCTGCAATATGTTGGGGTGTGGGCTTGGGCCCATACTTTTCTGTTGCCTTATCAACACTATTCATGAAGTTTCCACTACTCCCATGATCATCAAAATCCATCCAATCATACATGCCCCCATAGTACCTTTCACCACACATATTTATTTGTTCATTTCATTGGTTTCCATAATCACTATAACAATCCTCAAGGAAAACTAGACAAGTTGATTCCTCATGAAACTCACCACAAGGCCTACAATAAGGTATGGAGTGATGATCTACCAAGTTGGTGGATTCAAAAGGATTAGGTGGCCTTTAATCATTTTGGGGAGGTCTCTTTGGCCACTTATCATTTGGCCTATGTTGTTGTCTATTATTTTGGGCCCTCTCCATAGTAATCAATCTATTTTGCAAAGCATTGATCTGATTGGTATGGTTTATTTCCATTTGCTTAATTAATTGGGCCAATTCCTTAATCCCATCACTAGATGACTCTTGACCCTCAACTTTCTTCTTCTTCTCCTCACCTACCTTTGGGGAAGAACCTCTTGTGAAACCAGGAATGTTCGATTTCCTAGCTTCAAGCATATTCTGTTCAATTCTTATAGTTGTAGCTTGTGCTACTTGTAAAGTTTGAGGATCCTTATCCCTTAAGGCATACCTCATTTCACCTTCAAATGCCTCTATATAATAAATCAAGATTGCAGTATCTGAAGACAAAATATCAGCATGAAGGCTCTTCACCAAGATATTAAACTTAGTGTTAAATTCCCCCACAGTTTCATTTTCTTTCTTATGGCTAGTGGTAAGAGCAGCAAGCTGAAATCTATGTTTTTTTTTATCACCCCATCTCTTCCTAAATTCATCCAATATTGAGTCAAGGGTGCTAAACTTTTGTACATCAAAATCTGTAAACCATTCAGCAGCATCTCCTTCCAAGGAGTACACAAACAAAGTCATCTTTACATCTTCTTCATCATGACCCCCACAATATCTCTCCACACATCCGAAAATTCAGGATATGAGATTTGGCACTTATAGCATTATTCCCCTGAAAGGTAGGTAACTTGTCAATGGCTTTTTCAGGAACTGCGTGAGGGGCACCTTGGATTGCTGCAAAGTTCAAAGGTCTCAAAAAGATACTCATTGTTACATTAGGAGTATTACTGGAATTATTAATAGTTTGTTGATTATTAGTTTGGAACAAGTATTGGATATCTATGAGTGCTTCTTCCCCAAGACTTTCAAGTAGTCTCCTAGGAGCAAAGCAATTTAGCCTCCCCCTATAAACCTTTTCAGGTTTAGGAAAAGAATAAATCACTCATTGTGAAGTGCTCCTAGTAGTATACTTGACAGATTTTTTCAATGGAGTCGCCACTTGGAAAGGAACCACACAAAGCTAACCAAAGTGAGTTCAATGAATTTTAGAGACTAAAATTTTTATTATTTAGTTCTTAAAAAAAAAATTAAATCGTTTTGACCAAGGATAAATGACTTATCCCCAGCAACGACGCCAAAGATATTGTTGACCTTATACACACTTGCAAACGTGAGCTAAGTCCTGCTCACTTAGTGTGTCCTTGGAGGCACAATGCCTAGGTTCAAAGCCCATGCTGTCACTTTGGCTTGAACCTCTTCCATCTAGGCTTACTCCTAGGGAAGCCAAGGGGGGTAGACCCTAGTTACTAGATATGATTAAACTTGAAGTTCTAGGAGTTGGTTCTAATTTGTTAGAAGTTTGGGGGGAGACTAACCTATGATGCAAAGGCAGCAATGCAAGAGGCAAGATTTACTTATGTCAAGAAAGTCTTTCCCTAAGTCAACTAAGACTAGTGCCTAAGGTTGAGCAAAGGGGTCAACTAAAGTTAAGGGTGTTTGATTACAAAAGATTTACAAGTTACTCACAAAGATACAATAAAGAATGAAGGGATAGTACAACAACTATGGACAAGAGATACAAGATACAAAGATAACCAAGTGCTTAAATGTGTAAGTACTCGAAGATATTTAAAACATAAAGATCATCCACATCAAGCCAAGCATGCCCCAATAGCACTTACTCTATTGGACTGCTTTTCAATGGCATCCACAACACTCAAGATCCAACAAGATGATGCCTCCAAATGGGATGCATTATTTCTTGAGGAATCACACCATAAGAGCACGAAAAGAAATACTTGAAAGAACAAATGCTCAACAATACTTAGTTAATTATCCCACAAAGCATAGAAATGTTACTTGCACATGAAAATGAAAGAAATAAGTGTTTGCAAACAATGTTTTAAACAACCATAAGATGTACCCGAGAAAGTGATTGCCTAAAACACTAAGTGGATTAAGGGTTGCTTAAAGATTTTAAAGATTTTAATTTCCCCCCCCCCTAACTTAGTGTTGAACCAAAATCCTCCTCACCCAATTACCAAATGGTTGTTGGATGCTTAAGAAGTGAGGCAACGAGGCCTACCCTAGCTTCATAGATCAACCCTAAAGACCCGAGTACTCCTGGAAAGGACGTCGCGCGCCATGAGACCATCCCCAGCCTAGCACCTTCTGTTACCTTCCTCAAGCCCCATTTTAGATGGCGAAGATGGTGAATTTAGGTGTCCTATTAAGTCTAATATATTATTATGCCTTAGGACTAAGTTTTTAGGTGTATTTAGGAGTGTTTTAGTGACTTTTACTTGCCCAAAATTAGTGAATTAGGCCCAAAACCGAAACTTCAATCAACTACGAAAGTGTTCTTAAACCATGAAATTATAGTATTGAAACAATGTAAGAAACTTGAGAATAAAGCTGAATTGAAAGGTTATCCTTATACCATGTGATTATAGCCTTAAGACATGAAGAAACATGAGATAAATGAATGTTATGAAAGGCAAGAATAGCTTGCCAAAGAAAAGGAAAAAGTGCTTTAGCTTATCACCACTTAACCATGAATGTTATTGCATTAAAATAAAGTGCTAAGAGATGAAAAGTGTTTGCTGAAACAAAAGTGTGTCCCTACACCACATAGATGCTCCACATATACTTCATAATTAGATAATGGCAAATGACCTTAAAGATGAATTGATTACAAGTTAAAAGGATTACTTTTTAAACCACTATCATTGCATTAAACCATGTGTATTTTGGATTAGAGCATGTGTAATGAAACTTGAATAAATCTAAAACATGTAAATGAGGTTATGCCTTAAAGGCTTAAGCTAAGATCTAGTATGTGTATGAGAGATCTACTTCTAAAAGATTTTAACCATGTGAGCATAAGCAAATCATAAACACATTACTAATCTAGCCATTACGATATTAGGGATGTCTCACCCAAGGTGTAGGCAACAATGAAAAAAATGATTTGAAATGAAAAGCGTGAAACAAACCACTGACAATGGCACAAGGTAGAGGCAAGCCTACTTTTGTTGTGCCAAAGAGGGTTTGAAAGCAAGAGAATGGCTTTAGAAATGCTAGAAAGAGAAGGGAAAGGGTGAGTTTTCATTACTCAATCAATGGAGAAGTTCTTGAGGTGTTGTGTGACCGAAAGTGGGCAGCATAACCCTTATACCTAATAAAAACCTGCAAAAACCAACAAGCTATTGTTTGCTGGAAATGCTACACAACACACCACAAGTCAACAAAAATTTATGTTTTCACATACAAGTATTCCAATAAAAGTAGATTTAATGTGACCTATCGATGATTGTTAGCAAACTGAAATATGGAGAGAATGAGTAAAGAAATCAGATCTAAAAAACAATGGAGTTTAGGTAGGTTTTAAGAGTAGACTCTTCCTTGAGGCTAGCCCAATAAAACCCTAGAGGTAAACCTGCAAAAGTTGTGAGAAAAGCTACAAAAATAGATAGAATGTGAGTAGATCTAGATAGTAAAACAAAATACTTTGAAATACTCAAATAAACACTTCACTAGTTCTATGATAAAACTACCACAAATCTACCCAAACAAAAAATTTTGCTTGGAGCCTCTACTCTAGATCGATAAACTTGAAGCAAGAATGAGAGAAAAATAGAACAAGATCACCTCAATAGTAACAAGAAGCAACAAGAATACTCTTTGTTTCTTCAAATCCTCCAAAGTCTTTCTATTACTCAAGAGAAGAGTCTTGTAGCAACATGTTGCTCCAACACGCTCAAGAACAAAATGGAAATGAAGCACAATGAACAAGAGAGAGATGAGGGAGAAATCTAGTAGTGTAACAAAAGCTCAAGATATGGTGTCAAATGAGTGAGGTAGGGGTTCTATTTATACTTGGAAAGACAAAGCTACCCCTCTTGGATGAGTTACAAGTGTCACACATCAAAGAAAAGTCACTTTTAGGGTTTTGGTAAGTTAGGGTTTTGGCATGGATGAATGAAGTGGAAATGAGTTGGAGTGAGTTGGCAAGGCTTTGATGAGTGAAATGATGAGTTGTAGGGTCTAGGGAGGCACACCAAGGGATATAATAAGTCTACCATTAATTTTTTTATTATTTTTTCACTTTTTTAAGACTTTCTAAAAGGGAGGCACACCACTCTAGAAAAAGTGACGTTTTTGCTTAATGGCTAGGTGAGGGGGTGATGTGAGGGTTGGAAAAGGTTAGGAAAGGTTAGGAAAAATCTCTCTCACCTTTATCCATCTTTACTTTACCCCCTTTGCTCAAAATTACAAAAATGACATTTTTCTTATGTCATGACTTAGCAATTAAAATTGTTGTTTTTGATTGACTGAGACTCCTAGTGGACAAACACCTAGCAAAAGTTGTCCGACTGAGCTGAAACTTGGTTAATGGATGTAGGGAGTCTCATTCCATTTCTTTTGAGCACAAATACCACTATCAAAAGTTCAAGGACCTAGTTTTTACAATTTTTGCTCAAAAATAATTAAACCTCCAAACCTAGGAAAATTTAATTAAAAATTAATTAATTAAATTTTTTTATCTAGACTCATCGAAATTCCGCGAAATTTTCTAAGATGTCATACATGGTCATTTACATTATTCATAAACAATAGTTACCAGAGAATAAGCCCATTAGAACGCCCTTCACCACTTTGGAGGAATTATTGCTAGTGTGAGGGAAAAACTCAGGGGAAATTAATAAGGCTGAAAAACCCAATTAATAGCCTGAGGACAAAAAACCCTCGATGAAAGGAACTCTCCTAATGAAGAAATCCCAAGGTAACTGACCTAACTATGACCAATGCAGACCTTTTACATTATTAACCCACGCAAGGGTGCGGAAATTCCGTTTACAAAAATATGTGCTGGAAGCATAAATTGTCCAGTAGAACCAAACTGTCTTCGACATATTAGCATCTGATGATGCATATCTTAATGGCACATGGAGTTGACCCCCTAGTTGGATAGGTGGTCAACACACTTAACCTTGTGCAGCCTGGAAAACATAACTTTGTAAGTTTTGGACTGATGTACAGTACTTGCTTTAGTCCATCATCTATAATTTTCAGGCACTCCACTAAACTCAAAGTTCATTAATAACCTTGAGACATTTTGATGAGTTTTAAGAGGGCATCATCAGTGAGCCTTTCACTTAGAGGATGCTCCACATGTATATTTTGCCACAGAAGAGGATCATTTTTGACTGCATGCTACAGGGACTTGCAAACTTTTTCAACTGGCATAAGATCTTGCAGGCTCAAATACGAAAGGATAAAAATTAAAAAAAATCCATAATGGGGTTCTCTTTGTATTTTTCCATCACTGCAACTTGATTGTCCGTCAGTGGGACTACCTTGACCTCCCTCAAGCAACCACCATCAATGCTCTTGACAGATCCAGAATCTGCCAAATCCCATCTCCAACATGCCACAGGAGGGGATGGAGTAGAAGGCTCTCGAACTTCAATTTTGTGTTGTTCACACCAACTTGCAAATAGACCTTTGACGCAATAATTAGGAGTTACACCAAGATGTGTCAAGTTTTACTGAGTTTTGGGACATGTATCACGACCTTCATTAATCCGCTTCTCTATACAAACGGGATGGAAAGCATCCATTTCTGATGTATCATTTCCACTACTGGGATCCTTATCCTGCTGCAGATATGCAATAATTTCATCACCAACCTCTTTTTCTAATCGTTCAAGTGCAAATGTTATTCCCTTGAACTCTTTAACAATTTCAGCTAACTTTTTCCCTAATATTTGTGGCACTATGGATTCAACACGCCTCAAACTATGATCCAAAGCATTCTTGGCCTTGTAAAAACTGAGTCCCTTGTAATGGCCAAGTATAGTTTGCTGCAATATGCATAGTGTTGAAGAAGGGTTTTGCCATAGTAATGAGTCTTTGTCCCAATAGAGAAAGTAAAGAATACAGAAGCCAACTGTAGCTGCATGACTACAAAATCACTTAAGGCAGCACGGAATCCCCGTTCTAAGCCAATCTCCATCACCATAGGAAAAGCCATTAACATTCCAAGTTGTACAAAGGACTGTGAAGCAAGGACTGCTTCCAGAGGTGTATTATGCAGTACGCCTGTTTGTCTGACTACTTGTTTTTCAAGTCCACTAAGAATCAGATATACATGACCATATAGGAGCACATACATTGTAAGCACAGTTACCAGAGTACTATGGATTCAACACGCCTCAAACTGAGATCCAAAGCATTCATGGCCTTATCAAAACTGAGTCCCTTGTAATGGCCAAGTATAGTTTGCTGCAATATGCATAGTGTTGAAGAAGGGTTTTGCCATAGTAATGAGTCTTTGTCCCAAGAGAGAAAGTAAAGAATACAGGAGCCAACTGTAGCTGCATGACTACAAAATCACTTAAGGCGGCGCAGAATCCCCGTTCTAAACCAATCTCCATCACCATAGGAAAAGCCATTAACATTCCAAGTTGTACAAAGGACTGTGAAGCAAGGGCTGCTTCCAGAGCTGTATTATGCAGTACGCCTGTTTGTCTGACTACTTGTTTTTCAAGTCCACTAAGAATCAGATATAAATGACCATAAAGGAACACATACGTTGTAAGCACGGTTACCAGAGTACTCAAGTAAAATCCAAAATTAGCACGACAACATTCAAAAGAAAAAAAAAATCAGAGCGATGTCCAATGAAATATATATCCCGACTAAGCATCTGTTCACCATTTCCATTGGCTAGAAATTTGATTGAATCCCACATCACGACCTTTACCAACTTGGATGTATTCATGATGAGTTAAATTTTCTTGGCGTAGTGTAGAGATAAATCCAGCAAAAATATCCTCACTCAAATTGACGACTTTTGATATTTTTCTTATCCCTTCTCTAGTGATGTAAAATAAGTGATCAAAGACATCAGGATGGCCATTGTGAAACCGCACGTCAAGTGAGTTTGCTAGCAGCCACTGTCCAACGGTAACAAAACTAATCTCTTGATTTGACATAAACCAAGCCAGTGGTGATACACTGCCAGTAAAGATGTGCTCTCTCAGACCAAGAATTATTGGGGACCGTACACAATGGTCTTCCAGAAATTCCTTCCATGTTTACTGAAAGTCCTGCAATGTTTACTGAACTTGCGTACCTATGCACTGCACAACGTGCAAAACAAAACATCTTCACTTGCTACCGGTTGTTGTGGAATCCCTTCATTTATACAACTATCATCTTTTATAAGCCACCCACAAAGGAAGCAACCAATGCTAAGAAAAGAACTCTATCATTTCCTTTCACAGCATCCTTTGAACCATTCCATTTGATTCATGCATGATCTAGAAAAGAAGCTTTGTTCTCTGAACATATAGCTGAAGAGACATTAATTGGTGTTGATAAGGATGGAGATTGTCCAACCACAGGTTGACCAACATCTAAAACCAAAGATCTTCCTGGAGATCTAGGTTTTTTATATCTTGCTTAAATATCGACTTCCCTTGGATAGTGAATGTCAGGTAGGCGGTCAACCATATAGGAGAGTGTTTCCATAGTGTCATGCCTAGAATCTGTAGGACTATCACTACATTTTGGCATCTCATTAGTCTCCTCTACCATTAATATCCATAAGAACAAAGTCCATTTTTGAAATGATGGAAGCGGTTGGTATCCCTATCTCTCACAATAATTTCTCGATCAACAATCTTGGAGATAATCTTGATAGCATTATGACAGTCTATGCACACACGAAGGTTTTTTATAAATCTTAAGAGTGCCCCAGAGAGTGTGCTAATAATCCCAAATGCAATGGGAAGCTTTTCACTATGAAGAGATAGAATATTCTCCTTTTGTTCCTTTTCCATATCATGGAACACGAAGTCTAATTCAGGCACAACCAAATTATTTCATTTGTCGAGTTAAATTCTCCAAAGTTGCATAAATATGCTCTGTTTAAGGGTGAGATCTATCCGCAACACGGAAAACAAATGTGCTTGTTTCCTGACCTCAATCCAGCTGCATCCTGGCTGTATTGTTATCCCTTTGTCTTTCATTATTTTGATTACCTTTACTGAATTATCCCACATGCCAGTTGCAGCATACATGCCAAAAAGTGCGACATATGTTCCGGTGTTTTGAGGATTTAACCGAAACAGTTTTTGGGTAGCAAGATTTCCCAATTTAATGTTGTTGTGGACTCTACAAGCACCGATCAAGGATCCCCACACCTTTACGCCTGGTTCTACTCCTGCAAGCAGTTTATTAATGAAGGCATGTGCCTCCTCCAAGCGCCATGTTCCATTTGTTGAAAAAGTTGCAGGGCCTCCTTTTCCTGCCCGTGCTTTCCAAATCTCTCGATCATCGCAGTCCAGGAAATGACATTCCTTTCCGGCATTTCGTCAAACACTTGTTCTGCATCCTATATACTTCCGCATTTCCCATACATGTCAACAAGGTTGCTGCCTAAAACCACATCTTCCTTATATAAACAACATTTAACCATGTGGGCGTGTACCAGCTTGCCCTGTTATAGTGCTGTTATATCGGAACATACACTGAGAATGGTGGCAAATGTGGAGCAGCTGAGAGCCATGTCAGATTGTCGTAGTTGCCAATAAAGTATCAAATCATGATCCCCATGACCATGCTGTGCATATCTTGCAATCAGGGCATTCCACGAGACGACATTTCATTGTGGCGTTTCCTCAAACATTAGGCGTGCTTCCTCCAGAAACCTATATTTGGCATAACCTGCAACAATGGTGGTCCATGAAACAACACTCCCGTGAGACATTTTGTCAAACAGTTCGCGTGCATATTCCATCAACCCGAACTTAACGTACCCTGCTTGCCTTTTGTCAGGGATTTAACATTAATGCAACCCTGTGACAGACTTACACATATATCTGGATCCGTGGAAATGCCTTGTCGGTTCATTATATACAACATATTTACAGCTTCCTTCAACTAATTTTGCATACAAAAACCATCCAGTGCTTCCTTCAATCTCCTCTGCCTGCTACATGCGGGTTCAGGGAAATTATGAACGTTGGTGTCATAATTTCTAATGGTTGAAATGATTTTTTTTTCCCTTGGCCAAACAACAACTTCATCTTATTCTCATCCCATTTTTGACAAACAGTGAATTCTACAAAGGTTTGGTTTGTTCCAGGAGCATATAGGCCAATACATGCAAATTGTTGGATAATGTTGTCATCAATGTCAAATACAGAGCAAATCGAGAATCGTAAACAGAGCAAGTCGAGAATCGTAGATGCCATCCCAGATAGGGGAAGATCATTGTCACTGAAGGTGAGAAGACAGAAGAAGCCCTTTGTGCTGCAAACAAAGCAAAAGCAAATCAAGAATGTCTCTACACATCAACATATTTTTGTATGCAGATCAAAATTCAACAAGGTATCTGCAAGGATGCCCATTGACCAGGATGCAAAGGATAGATGACACAAAAAAAGCACAAACTGTAAGTAACAACAAGTCTGGAACAACCTATCCCACATCCACAAGGGAAATCGACTTCAACGATTTTATAATGAAAATGTGAAAGCTCTTAGATTGAGTGAAAACGGAAGAGCCATGGAACTATGTGAAAGGCATTAACTTTTAGAACATGGGGCCCAACGTTGTCTTAGTGAGTTAGCTTGACGATGTTGATGTTTTGGTAGTTGCGGAGGTTAAGAGTTAGCTTGACGATGTTGATGTTTTGGTAGTTGCGGAGGTTAAGAGTTGATGTTTTGGTAGTTGCGAGTTAGCTTGACGATGTTGATGTTTTGGTAGTTGCGGAGGTTAAGAGTTGATGTTTTGGTAGTTGCGGGGTATTAACCTTCAAGTGTAATCTTTGTATTTAGATTAGAATATTCTGGAAGTAAGATGTTTTGGTAGTTGCGGGGGTATTAACCTCCAAGTGTAATCTTTGTATTTAGATTAGAATATTCTGGAAGTAAGAGAACCATTAAACAGATATGTGGAAACCCTAGAAGAGAAGTCGGCCCAAGGAGAATAATAATAAAGAAATAAGAAACCTAGAAAAAGAAGTTGGTCCTACCAGAAAAGACAGGTTAGCCCTATGGGAAAAGTTCACTGGCAGAATAAGTATAAATGAGGTGACGCCTTAGCTCATTTACACACTCACTCACTTAGCCAGTGCGCAAGTCTAAGGAGGAACTGCAGTGGCAGCTAGGGCGCAAGTTTGGAGAGCTGCAGTTGCAGTTGGAGAGGGCACAAGTCTAGAGGAATAGTGTAGCAGTCTTTCTGGTATCTCTCATGTGTTTCTCTTGGTGTAAGGTACATTATCCTTGTATGGTTATTGTGTTGCTACTGCATCAATATTGTGGCTAGGGTTTATCTATTGGTTCTAATGTAGACTTGCCAGAATTATTCTAAGGTTAGTGTGCTCGGGGGTGGCATATGTGAATGCCTATGGTTCGGTGACAATGATGTGACATTGTCTATCATTAAACGGGCATACCAAAATTTTAACATGGTGTCAAAGTTGGTTTCCTTCGTAACAGTCTAACCACTGGAAGGAAGATCCTCAGTTTCCCCCATTGTCAAGCTCGTTGAACACTTATTGAACCCATCAAGAAGGTTTCCTAAGTATAGGGTATTAACCTCCAAGTGTAACCTTTGTACTTAGATTAGAATATTCCGGAAGTAAGAGAACCATTAAACAGATATGTGGAAACCCTAGAAGAGAAGTCGGCCCAAGGAGAATAATAATAAAGAAATAAGAAACCTAGAAA
>JASDQU010882574.1:0-18087 GCA_032191745.1 Picea mariana | reverse complement strand
CTCGATTTGATTTCAAACTTGTTATCCTACCCATACGTTTGGATAAGACTGTCTATTGTACCCGCCCTGGTGTTGACTATGAGTTGGTTACCTTAGTAGCCATAATCTTTAGGGTCTCACACAAGGTGATGGTGAAGGGAAGTCTCACTGTACCTAGAACAAACATTGGTCAAACTCACTCAGGCTCCTTGGAGGGTAAATCCATAATTACTACATGGAATCCTGCACCAAGGAATAAGTATGTTAAGCAGGTCGCCAACGTAACTGATCCACTTGTTCTATCCATGCCTCTTCCTATTTTGATCTCGCGACGTTGGATTTCATCACCAACTAGTGGTTTCATTGTGGGAAGGTTTTGTTTTATTGTTTGCTTCTCAGATTCATAGCGTGTGTTGGTTGTGTTACTTAGTGGACCTTAGGTCGAGTCAATTTTAATGGAATCAAATCTTGAGAGTACCAATGGAGGAACCCCTTCTCCTGGGGAACCTTATACCTTTCCTTCTTTTGGAAACTTTGGTCCTCCGTAGATTGCCACACTGAGTCTTCCGGGACTCACCATAGGATTACTAGTTTGGTTTTTCCCCACTCTGGTAATCTCGAATCCTCCTAATGTTTCAACTGCACCTAATACTGTAGATGTCAATACACCACCCACACATCAACCTCACGTCGACTCTTCGCCTTCTTCACCCATTAAGTCTCCTTCCATTTCTCCTTCTTCACCTAGTGAAATCTCTAAAGAAAGTAGCCAGGTTGATCAGAAGAAGAAGAAGCGGAAAGAGAAGAAGAAGAAGAGCCTGAAAAGGACCAAGGCCCCAATAACATTAGATTTTGAATCCAAGCGACCAGTTATTGTTAATAGTACTGGGAGTGTTGATGAGGTCAACAATATTAAAATGAAGAATCTGAAACCCAAATTCCCTTGTAGTCTTTGCAAGGGTGACCACTTTCTAAGGGATTGCCCTGGTATTCCCAAGGTCTTAGAAATGTGGTCCTCCATGTCATCAGCCTCTATCAGTCATGCCAGTGATACTCTGTCCAATAGTGATGTCAAGGTTGGTAAGAAGAATACAACTGTCAAAGTCCCTTGTATGTTATGCAAAGGTGATCATTATTTTCACCTTTGTCCTTGTATGGATGATGCTTCTTCTCTTTTGGAGAAAATTCAACTTCCAAAGGGTTATCGTAAGATTTCTCACAACCCATCGTTAGTTCATGGATTCGTCAATCCAGTTGATCAGGTGGTCAATCTAGTTTCATCCTCGGTTGAACCACTCACCAAAGTGGTTGATCCAGTTCCATCATCGATCAGCCCTACTCTTCATCAAAAGAGTTTAACCCAAGCAGTCGATCCATTTTCACCCTTGGTCGACCCCATTCTCCTATTAGACAATGACACCAAAGCGGTTGATATGTTTCCACTCATCAACCCCATTCTCCCCTTGGAGAAAGAAACCCAAGTGGTGAATCTGATTCTGTCATCGGTCGATCCCACTCCTCCTTTGACGAGTGCCAAAGTGGTTGATCTAGTCCCTTCCTCGATCAGTCCCATCCTTCCTCTTAATATTACCTGCGTGGTTGACTTGATCCCATCATTGGTCAATCCCACTCTTCCTTTAAAGAGTGCCTACGTGGTTGATTCGATGCAATCATCGGTCGATCCTACTCTCCCTCTAGAGAGTACACCCGACACTGCCCACATTTTTCTCGTTGATATATAATCTACCATGTTGGGGGAAATTCCTCATTCTTTCGTGAAACCCCCTCCAAGAAATGAGGCCATCCTTTTTTATTGGGGTGCGCTAATTGGACCTCATCTTCCCTCTCACATCCCTTTCTAGATGACAGTATAGGTTTGTGGTCGGTACGTTCCTCAAACGCTGATAGATGAAGGTGTTTCTGTTAGTATTTTGTCCTCTGTTTTTTGTCAGGCTTTGGGTTGTCCTCAGCTTGTGCTAGTTACATAGAATCAATTAACTTTTAACAAAAGAACTGATCAACCTTTAGGGACCCTTCCTCAGTTTCCCATAAATTTTGGAGGGGAAAATGTCTTTATTGATGTCATGGTAGTCGGAGACCCCTTGGATTTATCTTTACTCCTTGGGAGGGATTATGTCTATTCCATGAAAGTTGTTGTGCCCACTCTTTTTCATGTGATATCTTTCCCTCACAATGGAAGAATTGTGACTATTGATCAACTTTCATTCATCGGTACTGACTAGATTACCTCCCTAAATGGTTCTTATATGCACACAGTATCGCTCCCGCCACATGTTAATTATGTGGCGTTGTCTACCATGACTTCAAATTCTCACGATTTGGATTTGGTAGTTGACATGGTGATCTCTTCAGTAGTGCTATTGGAGCCTGATATCCTTACCCCTGTCGTGACCCTCGACATGTGTTCCTTCCAGAGTAATTTTCTTCCATCTAGTGAAGATATCTTGGAAGCCATGACCGAGATTTGTCCCTTGAAGTGGTGTCCTTCTAGAGCGTTATTCTCTTCGAATCAATGATCAAGAAGAGTCCACGAGGATAGTTTTCTCTTCTCTGTGGAAAGATCATTAAAAAATGAAACAAAGGTTGTGAGCATAGTTTTCTTCTATGTAGCGAGCTCATTAAAAAATGAAATAGAGGCCTTGAGCATAGTTTTCCTCTCTATAGAAAGCTCGTTAAAAAATGAAACAATAATCTGGGGATTGAACCCGAAGCCCTGAGCATAGTTCTTTTCCTGTGTCAATCTCATTAAAAATGAAACAGTCACATTTATTGAACCTTCATTTCATACTCTTATCCTTTTTCTCCATCTACTAGAGAAATTGGTGACAACCTCAAAGTCGGTGAATGAACTGAAGCTTGGAGGGCATGTCTCTAGCCTTTGATGATCATTTTGGAGTTAATCCCCTAACTTTCAAGCTGGGGGCATACTGAGCTTAGTCTTTGTTCTTTCTCATGCTCTTAAACACATGAGAATGTAGCTGGGTAAACTTTTATCTCTTTTTCAGACCCACATAGTTAAACAAAANGAGCTCTTTTCAGACTCTCTAAACATGAAAAGATTGTTGAGTGATCTTGCTTCCTTTCCCACTCATTAAAAGGTTTGAAAGGGCGTCTTTCAAGTGATAATTTATCTCTTTTTTGGCCTTGTGAGACTAACATTATGAAAAAGGACAACATTGGAGTCATCTTTAAGTTGTTTTAAGACTCTCTCTAAATATGAAAAACCACCGAGTTTACCTTCTCTAGACTCGTTAAACAATCATACATTGAAGGGACAATATGGTATCGAACCCTTACTTCTTCCAGTTTGTTAAACAAAGGAAGAGGGACTTACTGAAGGGGAGTCATATCGAGCATGTGTTACCCTCCTAGATATCGTTAAATTAAAAAGAGGTACTCGTCTATCTGGATGGGGGAAAAATTGAAAGAAGCAAGTAGAGTAGTTTTTGAGAACACTACCAGTAGCTCTTATGGTCACCCATGAACATGACACTTTGTCTTTGCACACATTTTAAATCCACTGAACCTCTGTACTGAGACAATCCTCTGAGTTTCTTTTACTCCTTTGGGTCACCCGATGAAAGTCACCATATCCACTACATTATTGTGTTTTGTTCCATGTTAAGTTTCTGTTGTTGTGCCTTAGTGTTCAAGGGAAGTATCTTCCTCGAGGATCAACCATCACAAATATATTGTTTCAATACCCGTGTCAGTCCATGTTCATTTGATATACCAATTACATCTTTGTGATAATTTTGTGTCATTGATAGGGGATACATCAAGGCCCTCCTTCAACGAGTCTATTCCTGTTGACTTCAACACATTATCCGGGACTTTGACTTACAAAACAATTAGTACCTTGGGACCTGCATGCCTCCTCTTGTTCGACAGTGGGTTTACATCATTGACCCCTGATCGGGTGATTCCATGGATGTTCGACTTCATCTCATCCATTCACATTCGTTGGAATGTACTAGAGTACCCTGGGAATCATTGACATCAATGGTGATCTCCCTCGCGCTTGTTAACGATTAACATCATTGACTAGTAATCAAGTGGTTTCTTTCCTATTCAACATCAGGACATCTATTCACATGGTTATATTCATACTAAATCGGGATCGGTAAGAAGACCCTGGGTTGAGTTTCCACTCTTATGTATACTTTTGCCCAAGTTGCGAAGGATTTATTTTGAACTATGACACATATATTGTTACATAGATCCACCTTGTATTGGTTGTGGCTATGTCTTGTCATCTCGTAGATCCACTATGTATTCTTCGTGGCTACGATCAATCCAGGTCATATAAATATATATCCACATTGTATATGTAGTGGCTATACCATTTTGTCAATATAATTATGGATCCGCAGTGTGTTTTATGGAAGCCATACCTAAAAAGTCTTTATCACTCAAGCATAGGTATGCATGCCTTGGGTTTTGAAGCATGTCATAATATTTGTTTGATGGTTGTGTGAATCTTTTTCTACTTTCTCTGCATCCATACCCTTGCTCGAAAAAGTCTACAAAGTACTTCAGTCATCATCGTCTTCTAACTTCATACTTTAGGGGGCAATCTGTTACACCTCAAAATTACTCACTCCAATAGTGTTGCAAGTGTCGTCATTGTGAGTGTTGTAAGTGTTGCATCTTTTTCGCAAGTGTTGCATATTGACCACAAGTGTTTCATGTGTCACAAACACCATACTTCCATCTTGCATATGTTGTGCCTCTAACGAAATCATAAAGACACTTAAGACACCTCAAAGGTTAGTTTGGAAGAAGAGAAATCACTTGACAAGAAGTACAAGCCTTTTGACATTGAGAAAACCACAAAAAAATAGATTTTGGAGAGGAGTGCTCCCCTACCCACTGTCAGGGAGTGTTGGCATTCCATGAGCCTCTTTGGGGGAGTGCTTGAGCACCCTGTGCAACCTTTTGGGGGAGCGCTACCCTTTTTTTATCAAATTCTGGGTTTGTTGAGGCAAATAAGGGAAGAATCCCTCAATTCCTGAAGGTAGTTAGATTCAAATAGATGGTCAAGGCATGATCTTAGGGGAAATCCTCAACTGAAGGAGAAGAATCCTCAACTCATCCCAAAGATCTGTCAAGTATTTGGACCTCTACAAGTTTATATAAAGAGGCCTTCTCATGGTGTAAGGTATAAGGAAGATTGAGAATTATACCTAACTTATGATCTCATAAGAAGGTATTGACAGTGGAGACTAGAGATTGATACCAAACTTATGATCATGTAAGTGGTATTGACAGAAAACAATAGAGATTTGGAATTACATCAAACTTATGATCTCATGAGTGAGATGCCATCAAAGCAATCAATGGAGATTACTTTAGCAAAGGGGTTTCACAAGGAGAACTGGAAGAAGCTGTTGCACCTTCATTCAAAGGATTGTAAGTACTCGTTGTTGCACCTTCATTCAAAGGATTGTAAGTACTCTTACTTGTTCTCATTAATATAATCAATGCTTGGATTGTTTCTTTCAAACTTATGCTTGCTCCATATGAGTTTGTCTCCAGTAGATGGATCTATGTTTGAGCTAGTCTCGGTAGAGTAGGAAGTCTTTTGTACCTTTGTTTGTCCTACAGGATCTATCAGGGAGCTTATGATCAAATCTCAACCAAGACTTTGCAAGGAAAAACGTCCCTAATAAGGTACATATCTTTCTCCTTCTCTTTCATTCATTAGCTTGATTAGATCTAAAAGGAAGTCAGTGTCCATGTTAAGCACTTTTTTGTCTTGGTCTTAGGATTCTAGAAGCCAAGAGGAAATCCACTTGTCTGCAGGGGGATTCACCTACAACAGCCTCACACAAAGATTGTATTATTGCATCTTCATGTTTTTAGGTCCACTATCTACATAGGTAAATCCACATACATATTCCAACCAATTGGTTGTCTTTGGATAACTTGGTTTTGAGTATTTGGTAAGGTTATTTCCTTTCAACACATGAAGAAATGGACTTCAATTTCATTTGTGTAGCAATTGGAAGGATTCATCAAGGAACCATCTTTGTAGAGGTTCCTAGGACTCAGATCTCAACCAAACCGATCTTACAACTCATGGCACAGTTTTGATCGAAATATTCATAGTAACAAATTAGTAAAACGATATTATGGTATTATGGAAAACAAAAATCTAATTTAAGATTTTTAATATCTAGTAGTGAATTCCAAACTCTAGAGATCAAAATTGACACAATAAGCAACCAATACAGAGATGTGATGGTATTATAGACTACAATAGTTTGACTCAATCTTTCTAATCTCTAGTAGTGAATTCCAATCTCAAACATCCATGTTATCCCTCGATCATAGGGAAAAGGTATACCCACTGCACCCAATTCAGCATCACCCATTTCGATTATTGTAGCTTGAAACTATTTTATTCATGATAAAGTTCATGGCCATGTGCCAATACTATTATTATTGCACTTGTTCAATAGAATGCATAGATCATGCATGCCTCTAATAACGAATATATTATTTTCTGTAGTAGCTCAATAACCTTAGCCGAATAGTCTTATATTTTGTTTGATCAATTAATCATGCAACAATGGGTCCTACCATTGCCCGAAATACTTAAATGGCACAACAATCAAAACCCCATCTCGTAAGCAGTCCCATATTCCACACCCTATTAGAACTGCCAAAAAAATTACACCAATTGATCAAGAACCTTTCCTGACTATTCACACACTATCCTAGTTGATCTACACTCTTTGAAAATCCAAGAAAATTCAGAGTAGAGTACTATTTAATCACCACCTAACCATTACAAGGCCAGATCCAACCATTGCCCATTGCTCTCAACACCAATCCAAATAGTGGTCCAACAATATAAGAGAATAACACAAGTAGATCTATTGTAAATCAATCTCACACAACCCATCTTTCATGCATATATCAACACAAATGGGACAAATCTAAATGATTGACATATCTACAGTTTCAACCAACTTGTTCATGGGTTTCAGGAAATCTATCAATGCACTTATATTTTTGAATAAGATATTTATTATATTATATGATGTCACATCATTATGCTGAGAGGTTCTCTATAGCCAACTAATAATAATAATAATAAATAATAAATAATATTAAAATAATAATAAATAATAAAATAATAAAAATTTATATAAAACTGAATATCAAATATCAATAAATTATCCAACGAATATATATGAAGTTCTTTCTAGAACAAAGACTCTCGCAGGACCGAGTTGAACTCTTTTTGAAAGTCCACAAAAAAAAAGAGAAAGCTTTCAAAGAGCAATGTCTCCCCTCTTCAATGATGGCTTATAGTGCAAGGATCTAATCAATCCCCTAATGAACGGGAAGGAACCATTCCTGTCATCTAACTCTAAGGGATCTCCATTCAATATCATGAATGCAAGTAACAAAGGTGCGCATACTAGTAATTTATATTTTCTCCTTACATAGTTCACTACCTTTTTTAGAGTTATCAACTTAAAGCGTATTTGTGTGCAAGAGTCAAGGCTGACAACCTCCTAGAAATAAGGGATTTTGTCTCCTCGAATGAACTTCTAGCCAAAGATCAAGGGAAATTTCCTATAACTACCTCCCAGAGTGCCCCTTGTGCATTTATGACCACCTCTCACTACTTTGACTCTTTGTTATTATTGCGGTGTGGTATATTTGGTGTTACTCCCCCCATGCAAATATAGGTCTCGGTTATATATGATACCATATAAAGCTTGGGTTGGGGGCTTAGCCTTCAGCCTTGTTTTTGTGATGATTCCTCATGTGGGTTCCCCTCTTTACAACTCGCCTTGTCTTGCATTTCGGTGCCCTTCCTTTCTGAGGTCATCTTAAAAAAGTTAACTTTGAGCCAATTTTTCTCCTTTCGTGCCAAAGTTGCCTCATGTTAAGGCATGCCCACAACATTATATTTAATGCCAACCACATAATCCAGAGGAGATTTAGGGGCCCTTAGCCTATATAATGGACATGATTTCCCATGTTTTCACATAGACTAAGGGTGTGGATCCTAATATGGAACCGATCCCAAGGAGGATATTTTCTCTAAATATCAATAATCCGATGCATTTGTCTTGACAATTTTTACCAGAAAATATTCCTTTCTTAAAATCCATTATTTTGTTCTTTTTTCGAACACCCAAGAATGGGTTAGGAAGGTTACTCTCCTTCGCTCCATTGGAAACAACAAAAATTCCCCTCTTCCACTAAGTTTGGGGCCTCCACACGCTTATCAGAGGCCTTCTTTGTTGGATTTCCTATGTGGAGGTGGGGGGTAATATTAAAGAAAACATTATATATATATATATATATATATATATATATATATATATATATTATGTCACATTTTTTTTTATGAATCTTGTTATTTGTTTAGTTTATAGTGATGAATTTATGAAATTAAATTTTCCGTCCCCAAGTCAATTTTAAAGGACGATATTGAATATATGTTGTCTAAGCTCGACATGTGGATGTAATGGAATGTAAATGTCAATCATTAAAGAGCCTTACAGATCCATTGTGGACCACATTATTTTTAGTGGTTCATCTGATCAATAACCTAATGCATGGGGAGGAACCCTCCCTGTCGTCTAACTCTAAGACATCCCCACTCAAGCTTATGAATGCAAGGAACAAAGGAGCGTGTAATGGTAATTTATGTTTTCTCCTTACATATTTCAGTACCTTTTTTATAGTTATTGACTTACAGAGTTATTTGTTTTTTCTTCTTGCCATGTTGACCTCACCTCGAGAGACTTAGCATATCATCATACATTTTGAAGTGCCATGTTGTATTTTCCCACAAACACTTTGTGTCGCATAAATATTTATAAGACTTCCATTAAAAATAAACTACTTAAAATCCCACGAGATAATCTCTATCATCACCACTTAGTTTAGATATTCACATTTTTCTGGTCATTTAATTAAATTAATGGATCCACACATATTAACTTAATTCTTCTAAAATATATATTAAAAAAACATAAATTCATTCATCATGGGTTTGATTAAAAGATCTATCCTAAATATTTGATTTATTATTATTATTTTAATGTTATATAATCTAACATCATGCTAATATGACAACATCTCCTAAAAGCACTTCACTACTCTCATGCAACAACATAGTTAATATATATATATATAAACTTTGTGGGATGCCTTATTTCAAAATTCTATCGAGGTACAAAGGCTACATATTTTCAACACATTCTTCATTGAAAAAAAGAGAATATGATGGTTTACTTGTTTTATTGTTTTGTAGGAAGATAGAGAAGTTGCATATCATGAGAATATTGGATATTCTCTTAGAAAAAGAGCTACATGGGGTAGGCTATTTAGCGGGATTGAAGAAGGAATGGTATGAACTTCCAAGGAAACGAAATGCACATACGGTGAATTGTGATGGCATAAGGGAGATTTTACAATGTAATTGGTAGGATACACACTATGTGGCACTTATTAATAAGATATTGTATTTAAATCCTATATTTGACTATGATATGATATAATTGAAGTATATGTGAATTATGTATAGCTAGGAGAAGATAAATGTACTTAAATGTAGTGTGAAGCCATGTGACATTATGTGGCCCTTATGAATAATATAGCATATTGAAAGCCTACAATTGACTATAATATCATACCTCTTGATCTCATTAAAGTATATGTAAATTATATATATCTAGTAGACGATAAATTTCCTTGAATGTAGAGTGAATCCATGTGACATTAATGTCCTTATTAGTATGGAGTAATATTTAGAGTGGTATGGCATTAGTGCATTAGTGAGTCGATGTTATGTTAACTATACAGAAGGGTTTTGTGTGAACATATAGATATAGAGGTTTGACGATCATCATAAGTATGCATATCAATACATTGTAGTTCAAACTATATAAATCTATAATATAATAGTTGAGGTATGTCTTCAACCCTATGTATACAATACTTATCCATCCATAATCAATTTAGGATAAATATCTTCGAGGAAAAAGTAAAGTTATGCTAGACCTATTGTTCATCTATATGTGAATCTATATGGTACAAACCACCATATAGTGGTCTACTTTCATGTGGTGCTCATCAAAAAATGATCCAGGTGGATATTGGTGGCGACCCACCTATTCCAACTGGCTCATGTTGTCCATTTTTGTTCATTACATTCTTCTGTAGTTATTTGTAATTGTGGGTTCTACACTTCTGTGGTTGTTTGAATCCCTACACATCCTCCAGGTGGATACTGGTAGCCTCTTTCCTAATCCAACTTGATTATTTTGTATTTTTTCATGTCAGCACATCTTGTTGTACTTCCAGGGCCATTTTGGGGCCCTAAACATTTTGTTTTTGGCTCTCCATAGTCAAACTATAGACGAATTCAGAGTTTGATAGTGTAATGTGTATTTCTATGAAATACCTTTCCAATGGGCTATCACACGCCTAAAACGAAGGTCGTATGAAAAATTTACAACCCCAAAAAGTTGAATTACCAACTTACCCATCAGGGCCCACATGAATTTTGGTGTTTCACCTTCTAGGGTTAGGTTTTTGGATGTCTAGGGTTTTGGAATTCATGAGAAATATCAGAAAGGCCTCTCGAGCCTCATTGTAATTATTCTATTCAGATAGAAATGCGTAGTAGTTGCATTTATTCTCAGAGATATCTACCACCATTTGAGCAAGTGTTTCAGTTTTGCAGTTTTACAGTTTCAACCTATTTCATTTATTTAATAGAAGATATTGTTCACTGAATATCTGTATTATTCTCATATCTCTGAGTTTATCGTATTGTGTTTGTAATCATTTTTTTCCTCTACTAAATCTAGAACAGTGCTATCAGAGTAGTCTACTATTCATTTATTTTTCTTCCTGTGTGTCCCCAACAAGATCTGGGTAAAAGAAGTTGGGACTCAAACCAATCGACCCATTGCAAGATCGACCACATTGATCCTGAAAAAAACCCATGGGGAATGAAAATAAAGATGATGGAGAAGGAGATCCTATTAAAATGTTCCTCGAGGAAGCCCTCGCTCGAAAAAGGAACGAAATTATGAGAAACTTTTCGCAGATCCTTTGACGAATTCCCATAGGAGAAGCATCTTCATCAAGTGGCCATGCAACCCCCTTCAAGGTACAGATAAATTTTATATTCCATTATTGGAAGGACTGATAGATGTGGATGTTGTACATAAATGGTTTTATCTACTTGAAGGGTATTTTTCGGTACACAATTTTTTTGATAGGGAAAAGTTTACATTTTCACTCCTCAAGGTTGTCCCCCATGTTAAGGAATGGTGGAGTACTTACTATGAATAAAGGGACATAGAGGAATATGCAATATTTGTCGTGGCCCCTACATGGAATTCCTTCCTGGATGCCATCAAAGTAAAATACTACCATGTTGGAAGCTATGAGGACTAGTATACCAGATGGACCACCTCACATCAAGAAAGGGACCAGAGAGTACATGATTTAACCAATAATTTCCATACCCTGTGCACCAAATTGGGTATCAAAGACTTTGAGTGTCATGTGGTGCTCAAATACCGTGGTTGTTTGCATAGATACATTGAAATAGAAGTGGAGTTTTTGTACATCACCTCATTGGGCACGACTTATAGATACCCTATCAAGATCGAGCAGAAATGTAAGAAGAGGAGAGAATTTGGATCTGCAAGCTCCTCACAACAATAGAAAGGAAAAGGCGCGCCCAACCCACACAGCAAGGGAGTGAGCCAAGATGGTCACTTTCAAGAAAACCAGTCTTAGCCACAACATAAGAAGGGAAATGAGAAGACGAAGGACACGAGAAAATGGTGTGAGTACCATAAAATCTCTTGGCACAATACTAAATAATGCCACTCCAAGAAGTCACTCCTGGTTGAGTGAAAGGCTTCCAAGTTGGAGGTCGATTCTGATTTTCAGTCAAATCCTAAAAGAGGAAAGCGGATTATTGATGTTAAACCCAGTAACACTCTCGCTACCACCAAAATCTGACCAACCAGACCAGAAGAACCAGAGAAAAGGGAAAGCCTCTTTCACTCACAGATGTGGGTAAAGGGTAATCCACTTAATTCCATTGTCGATAGCTACAATCAGAAGAAAATAATTTAAGCATAGGTCTTCAAGCGACTGGACCTACCAACGACATGACATAGAAAACCCTACACCATTGATTGGCTTTGCCAAGGAGGATATCTATGTGTCAACCAACAGTGTCGTCTACCCTACAACATCAAGTCTTTCAAATATGAGGTATTGTGTGATATTCCTCCCCTTGAATTTTTTAATTTTCTTTTAGGACAACCATATTTGTGGAAGCGTCATGCTGTGTATGAGTCTAGACCCCGTAGTTTTATTAATACTTTGGTTAGACAATTGTACAGGATAATGGAGGTAGCTCCACCTACCTCTATTTCTTTAATCTTTGCTAAGCAATGTAGTAAGGTCACTTCCTAGACCAGGAAGTTCGTATTGTTTGTGATATGTGCTCACAGTAAGAAAAAGGTTTCCACCACATCTGTGGCCTCTACACAAAGCCTCTCTTTGTAACATAATTAAGTGGATGGGATCATGGAAGAATACAAAGACATATTCTCCTCACCCATTAGGGTACCGACCCATTTCCAAGTCAAGCCTCCAATTTATCTTACCCCAAGTGCACCTCTACCTAATGGACCAGTCTATCATCACTTTTTAATGGTAAATGACGAAATCAGGCGTCAGATCCAAGAGATTCTTCAAAAGGGGCACATCATACCCAACTCCTCCCCTTGCAGAAGCCCAATTCTACTAGTGCAGAAGAAGGATGGGACTTACCGACTCTGCATTGATTAGAGATCCTTAAACAAAATCACATTCATGCACTACTACCCAATTACCAAGATTTATGACCTTACCAACTCAAGGCAGCCAAGTTCTTCAGCAAGATTGACCTAAATTCTAGCAATCACCAAGTTCCCATCGAACCAACTTATGTATGGAAGATAACCTTCAAATCTAAATCATCTCTCTTCGAATGGTTGGTGATGCCCTTCGGATTAACAAATGCACCAACCACTTTCATGAGGTTCATGGATGATGTATTACGACCTCTCACCAACTCGTTTGTGGTTTTATATTTGGATGACATCCTCATATTCATAAGAACTTGGGAGGATCACATGCGACATATTCAAGAGGTTTTGAGAACTCTGCGGTAGCACAAGCTATATGCCAAATTGCAAAAAATCTCTTTCAGCATGAACATGGTCCAATACTTGGGATACATTATTGATGAGAATGGGGTACATGTTCATCCATCTAAGATCAAAGACATCGATGACTTGCCAACCCTGACCACACTAACTAAGCTTTGTATCTTCTTGGGATTGGCCAAATTCTACTGACGGTTTGTGTTGGGATTCTCCCATATTGCATGGGACCTCATCCAGGTGACCAAGGGAGGTGGCAGGGAAAATTTCATGTGCTGGAAGGAACAAACATGAGCATTCAATTATCTAAAGCATCACTTGTGATCATATATAGTACACTCCTTTCCTGATCTACAATAACCTTTTGAGATTGAGATTGATGCATATAACTATGACGTAGGCATAGTTCCCACTCAAAATGACCATCTGATGTAATACCATAGTGAGACACTCTTAGATATTGTCCAAAAATACCCCACCTATGACAAGGAAATGTAATCCATTGTACAAGCTTGTCGTAAATGGAATATTATATTCTGAGAAAGGATACGATCATCCACACTAATAACAAGCCTTTGCAATTCATACAGACATAGGGGAAATTGTAGAACGACCACCATCAGAAGTGGTCCATCTACCTAAAACAATTACATGTCAGCATCAAGTGTAATACGTAGATCTCCAATCATTTCATTGACTACCTCAGTCAACTTCCTTTGGATGAACTCACCACTATGCTCCATTCCTGCGGGCATGAGGCATTTGAGTGGCCCCAACTTCATCAGAAATATCTGGACTTCAGCACCACCTATTAGCTCTTGGGTACAGGTGAAACTATCATTTATTTTCACATTCAGGATGGTATATTATTCCATCTAGTCCATCTCTTTATTCCTACAAGAGAGCGTGCAAAGCTAATTTGGAAAGCCCACTACTATCGGGTGGTAGGACATTTTTGCGTGGACAAAATTGTGTTCGTTCTTCAGAAACCTTTTTATTGGCCAAAACTTCAATAGGACGTTGACAAGTATATCATATCTTGCACTACCTATGCTATTTCCAAGACAACCATCAAGAAGAAAGGCTTATACACCACTCTTCCTACTCCCAAGAATCCTTGGGAATTCGTCTCAATGGATTACATGTATGGCATTCCATCCACAAACCAAGAAAATGGATGTGTATTTGTGGTCATTGATCAGTTTTCGAAGATGGCCATCCTCACAACCTGAAAGAAGAATATCAAAATGGAAGATACTACCAATATCGTCTTTGAATGAGAGTGGTTCCATTTTGGGATACCAAATACCATAATCTCCAATCGGGACAACAGGTTCCTCGACATATTTTGGTCGAGTCTCTGGTCACTGTTGGACACCAAGCTCACTAAATCCACTTCATTCCACCCCAAATAGATATCCAAACATAGTTTGTCAATCTAGTGATTGTGTACATCATGCACATGTACAAATCTAAGCATGCATGTACATGGGATGATATTCTCCCCTATGTTCAACACGGTTACAATAGGGATCTCCATAGCTCCATCGACCATATCCCATTTCAGGTGGGGCTGGGATTCCAACCCTTGAGTCCCACAGATGTTTCACTACCTCTTTCCACCACATAGAATGTACTCTTTCGATGTTCATTCTGAGATTGATAAAGCCATCAGATTCATTGAGCAGGTTCAACACATCTGCTAATAGGTCCAAGAGATTTTTCTAAAATCGAATGCTAAGTACAATAAGTGCCATGATCAACACAGGGTACCACACCAGTTTTAGGTTGGCTACTGGTGCAAAACCCCTTCCCTCCAAATTTCTTCTTGACCTCTCGGTCTTGGATCGTTTGAAGTACTGAGTCAGAGCGACTCCTTAGGTCCTTGCAAGCACTCAAAATCACTCTACCCACACACAAAGGTCCTTTCCACAAGTGACCAAGTATATCACTGTGGGACTAACCTTTCGTGATTCAGATTTCGGGGATATACCAAATTCTTTCCTGAGCCTTTCCTCAATCTCTCTTCTATGAGTTTTCAAACTTCTTAATATGTTTCCATGTGCTCCTTTCACAATCAATGACTAAGGTTGAATCGCAACTTCGAAATTCGCAATTCTACTTTCGAAAAATCTCCAAACTTCCTGAAATCTAAAGCACCAAAAATCCTTAGAGTTATCCTTCTTATCGCTCTTCCAAATCTGACAGTATGGAATTGTTAGTCTCCCTCTAGATTGAATCTTGTCCACTAACTTCAGTGAAGACTCCAGGGACTCCTTCCCTTAGATATTTTCCACCACTCTCCCTCTTGAGATTTACTTCTTCAATTACTTTGGTTCCCTCTTTTGACACTTAGTCTAAATATTGACCTATGAACACCTTGCAATGGATCCTTTCTGACAATCAACTGCTTTGTGGGTGAATTTTCACTCCTTGCAATTGCTCTCTAACCGCTTCTATCTCTCATAAATGAAATCACACTACCCTCCTGAGATTTCGAGTCTAAACCTCTATCATGCACTGCTTGCAGACGTTGATGCACTCCTTGTACACATACAAGTTCTCGTTATATCTCATGAGATTTACCAATCAAAATCGAATCAGTTAGGCACTCCTTGAAAGCACTATGGACTCCTTGCACTCACTTAATGAAGAGAAACACTTGGAACTTATTCACTCTTCATAGTGACTCATACCTTCAACTATGTGAATGTGGTCATGGATACAAGAACATAAAAAATAAATAACAGACAATCAAAAATAAACATAAGGTCTACCATTCATTCAGATAGACACATAATAGTACACATTTGGAACAATATCCCTATGTTATATTCATTCAACTGAAACTTGCATACATACATACAGTAATTCTCTGTATCTCCCAGTTCTTCGCTTACAATGGCAATCTATCCATATTAGATTCATCCACAACAACCTATACTATGAAACAATACAATGATCTCATACAAAAGGGTGCTCTTCGAGCCTTTCCCTCCAACTAATCTACGCTATCCTATCATAATTAAATTCTATCAACTACTTATAATTTATTACAATGAGTATCGATTCAAGAAGATAAGAGCACAAGCTCTAGATATGTACTTTGGTATGATTCATAAAAAAGAATACATTCCCCATCAATATTACACGATGGATCAACCTTCGATCAATAAAGATGTTCAGAATTCAAAAAAAAAAATGTCAGATATTACATTAATACAACAGTCTTTGAAATTCAAAAATTCTTCAAAATACGTGTTAGTGTGCCCAACTGTCTCCCACTTGTTCTTTGCTAGTGATGCTCTTTCATCAACAACAAAGTTTGGTTACATTTGTAGAAGGATCGTCTGATGGGGCCCCATCGAAATCTTCTCCCACTTCTCTATGGGCCTTACACTATCACCAAGGCTATGGGTAGGAATGATTTTGAGCTCAACACTCCACCCTTCCTTGGCCTAAATCCAGTGTTCAATGTGGACGTCCATCGACCATATTTTCCACCATTATTGGACAGCTCAGAGATCATAGAACAACTAAAACTAATATATCTCAACCCTGACTGCATGAAACAAGAATCCAGTGATCAGATACTGGACACATAGGTCAAGGGCACTCGCCAACAGAGGATCCAAATTAATCGAGTTGTCCAGGTAGGGAAACTCCTACACCAAGGCAAGTGGCTCACCCAGGGCGAAATCCAACAGAATTTTCCTCACCTAATGGGGGAAATCAGTGCAATGGAGACCATTTTTTTTTATGGAGGAGGATTGATCGAGGTGGATATTGGTGGCCACCCACCTATTCCAACTAGCTCCTCTTGTTCGTTTTTGTTTAGCACGTTCTTTTGTACTTCTTTGTAATTATGGTTCCTACACTTATGGGGTTGTCTGAAGCCCTACACATCCTCCAACTAGATATTTGTGGCCTCTCACCTAATCCAATTGGATTATTTTGTATGTTTTCATGTCAACACATCTTGTTGTACTTCCAGGGCCATTTTGGGGCCTTAAACATTGTTTTTTTTGGCTCGGCAGAGTCAAAATGTAAACTGAGTTAGATTTTGACAAAGTAATGTGTAGCTCTCTTAAATAACTTTTCAATGGGCTATCACGTGCCTAAAACAAAGGTCATATGAAAATTTTACGACCCCAAGAAGTTGAGGTACCAACTTACCCATAGGGGCCCACATGGCTTTTGGCGTTTCAACTTCTAGGGTTGGGTTTTTGGATGTATATGGTTTTTTAATTCATGAGTAATATAAAAAATGCCTCTGGATCCTCATTGTAATCATTATTCTCAGACGAATTTGCATAGCATCCACATCTCTTCTCAAAGATAGCTACCACCATTCAAGCAAGTGTTTTAGTTCTGCAGTTTTATAGTTTCAACCTATTTCATTTATTTAATAGAAGATATTGTCTACTGGATATTTGTTTTATTCTTTGTATCTCTATGTTTATTGTATCCAGTCTGTAATTAGTTCCTTCCACCCCTAAATCTGGATCAAACAACTATACCTCTCGAATCTACAATGCGCAGACAAACTCTGCGCAACGTAGTTAAAAATACCACGGGGTGAAATCATGAAGGTGGGTTACACTTTTGCTTGTTTTATGACAAAACAAACTGTATTTTCACAAGTTATTCAACTTCCGACATATAAAAGTATTTTTTTTATTTAGAATTTCACTTTACAGTAAAAACAAAACTTGTGAAGAATTGTGTTATCTTTCTAATGACTATTTTTCAAATTTTTTTTATCACGATTTGATATGTCAAATTGACAATTGTTTAATAGTATGTTTCTTAAACACGAAATGAATGATAATGAGTTACTTATTTCTACAACAGTGTTTTTTTTATTAAACTT
>JASDQU010882573.1:58337-75268 GCA_032191745.1 Picea mariana | reverse complement strand
CTTATCTCTCTATTCTTCTTCTTGACAAGTACAAGGTTGGCTACCCATTCTGAATACCTCAGTGGCACTATGATTTTGGCTTCCAATAACCTTTTCAACTCCTTCTCTATTATATGTAGCAGTAGAGGATTAAATTGCCTGGAATTTTTCTTAATATGTTTAGATCCAGGTTTCAGAGGAATTTTGTGCTGTATGATTTCTGTATCAAACACTTTCAAATCTTCATAAGACCAAGCAAATATATCTGAATATTGCTTCATTAACTCAACATATGTTCTTCTCTGTTTTTGTGATAATTTCTTAGATATTTTGACCAACCTGGGATTTGTATCAGGATTGATGTCGCAGTCCACTACATCTATTTCTTCTGTTTGGATAACATCCTTCCTGGAAACATCATTGTGATCGAACAACCTCTCTAGTGGAACCAAACCTTTAGGCAGATGGTTTTCCTTTAGTTCAATCATTTTGTGCCCAACAACAGTATCTTGAAGGACCTCTGCAACATGTATTTCTGCTTCACAATTTTCATCATCCCAATCTATTGAAATGTTAGAAAAATATTCAATAGTTTTCAAGAATCTTTGAATTTCCTCATCATCTTTAAAGACCTTCCAATGTTTTATATTATCTGGTATTGAGGGTCTATGTCTGACCTCAACTTCAAACTTCAAATTAGGAAACATTGGAGTTTTAAAGTTGCTAGCTACAAGTGCCAAAGAGTCAGCCTGCTGATTTAAATTTTGGTGCACAAAAGTAATATTGAATGACAAAAATAAATTATCCACATAATCCCACACCTGATTTCTATATTGTTTCAACCTTTTCTATTTGGTTTGATATATATTTTTGATCTGGTGAATAATTAGTTCTGAATCTCCAAAAACAGAAATCTTATCTACACCCATATCTTTAGCAGCTTTTAGTCCTAACATCAAGGCTTCATACTCACTGATGTTATTGGTGGTGTCAAATTCAAGTTTATATGCATAGGAATAACCTCCTTGGTAAGATAAATGAAGACAATCCCAGCTCTAGAACCTTCTCTAGAACACACTCCGTACAAATACATTTTAAAACAAAATTATTTTCACTGTCCTCAACTGTAGTTGTTGTCTTCCTAACTAATACTTCTGCTATATCATCACTCATATGGAAAATAGAAGAACCAAGATCATATTCTACAACATATATAGGATGATTAGTGGGGTTTTCATGATCACTTACCAGATAAGACAGTCTCACTTATATGTATAATCTCTGTTGTTCCCCACCAAAAACAGGTATGGTTGCATAACTAATATCCATCTGTAGAGTACCACCTACCTTCTTGGCCCAAGATATTGAAAGAAGCATTCCAAATTTTGGTGGTATGTCAGCCACAATAACATCTAATACCACACTTTTCATAGGTAATTGGGAAAGAGTGACAACCACATCTTTCATAACTCCAAGTCATTTGAATTTCTTGATTTTGATTGGACACCCAAACCCGGATAAAGTATTGTTTTCCAAAACCTGAATGATAACAACATCTGTGGTCTGCCTGGTGGGAACTGCCTCAATCCACTTGGTAAAGTAATAAGTGGTTGTTAGAATCCACTTGTGCTGAGATGAGGAATGTGGATGAATTTCTCCTATGAAATCAAGGCCCCATTGTCTAAAAGGTTCTTCAACAGAGATGGGCTTCAAGGGAAAAGGATGCAATTTTCTCTTCCCATAAAAAATTTGGCATTCATGAAAGCTTGAAACCTCTTTGTAGACATCAGAAAAAATGTTAGGCCAATAGAATACAGCCCTCAATATCTTGTGTACAGTAGTTTTCCAATAATGGTGTCCTCCACAGTCAACTTTATGGAATTCTCTAATGGTCTTCTCTACTTCTTCCTCAAGCAAACAACTCAACAATATTCCTCCTATATCCTTCCAATACAGAGATTGATTCACAACACACAACTTTGTTGATTTTAGTTTTAAGAACCTGGCCTTGGTTTTACTCAATTCAAGAGGAGCCAACAAATTTCTCAACACATAAATGCTATCTGCATACCATGGGGAGTCAAGGAATTTTTGGGATATCTGGGGGACCTTTTCTCCTTCTAAATCTTCTCACAAGTCAACAATGAAATTTATTCCCAAGAGCTCACAATTTTTCTGTTCCATCAACTTGGCAAGTCCTTGTCCTTTGATCAAATTTGTAGGTGTTAGTCCCTAAAGTTGCACTTGACTGTGAGAGGGAAAGCTAGGGCATCATCGGTTTATTGCAAAGTGTTTGGTAGTTTTTTATAAAAAAAAATGAATAAGGTGGTTGAAAAGTGGATCAAGGTTATAACATAACATGGAAATCAAGATCAGAACATAGTATATCCCATTGAATGAGTAAAAGGTAGGAACATAGATGGATTAAAACAATAAGAAAAAGAGAGGATGAATCCTTCAATTTGTCAACTTCACATAAATTCTTGTCTCAAAATATCATAAAGAAACAAGAACATCAGCTTGAAATCAAAACTTGAAATTAATTCCCACAACAAATTCTTTACTGTATTAATTAACAATCAAGAAACAAAAGCATTGCAGTCTGAATAATGAATTCAAGCATGAAGAAAGAAAAATAGAGTAGAAAAGAGTGTCTAACCATCCATATTCCTTTGCTATTAAGTGTCAAATAGAACATAAATGACTTTACAAGGAGTTTCACAAAAAATTCCTCTGGATCTCCAATTTTTTGACCACAACAGAGTCTTTCCTCTGCCTATTTAAACTATCCACAAAACCCTTGATCCTATCTTCTAGAATGTTCTTAATGACTAGATCCAGATAGCATCTATCTATTAGGGAGGTTAGCTCAAAAAGACCATTTACATTCCAAAAATAGAGCATTGCTCAACAACTTAATATCATATGATCTTGCCAACATTACATTCGATTCTACAAAACATAGATTAGTTTGATCTAGTCATACATTTCGAGGTCTTTGCATTTCACAAGTCAAAACGAGTAGACACTAATTTAACTTCAAGTTTTAACTTGAAGGTGCAGGCTCATTCAGATTTATGGCAACCTTGGGTTCTCTTAATTTATCTTGGTATTTAGAAACCAATCCTGAGCTGTGTTATTCATCAGAACTTGTTGAATCCATGGCTTCAAGCATATCTGATATGTGATCTGAATCTACAAGGTAACCCTTTTTATTTTCATGGATCTCACTCATACCTTTAGCAATTTCTTTAGCTTTTTCCAATCTGGTTGTAGCTCTTGTTACAGTTCCAGTAGATGATGAAACAATCTATTTACCTCTTTTTGTTGGTTTCTTATGCAATGGAGGTCTTTTTTCTTTTTTCCTGGTACCTGCTTCAACATCTTCATAATGATCTTCTATAACTATGGCATTTTCTTCTTTGATTGAGGGATTGAACATGGCTTTGGACTTCAACCTGTATTTGTTGGTAACCCTAGTAGAATTCCTTCTAGGGTTTTGAGACACATACATACCTTTATTATTTTTCCTTTTGACTATAGTGCCTTTTTTACTGGTTAAAGGTGATTCATGCTTGGCTGTGGCTTGAATATCAAAATCTTCATTTGAATCTTCTTCCCCTTTAACATCTTCCTCAGAAAAAAAACTTGATTTATGGATCCAATTTTGGTCTTTTAACTCTGCTATTCCTCGTCACCCTGATAGCAAGCATTTCTTCTTTAACATGGGTTTCATCAATTGAAATATTTTGTTTCTGTGTAATAGTATTTTTTCCTTTGCCTTTCTTCTGTTTGTTGGACTGTGGGTCAGGATTTAAGGATTGCATGAGCCAGCTCCAGGGTTTATGTATTTCTCTCAGAGCAGACATGACTAGAGTCTTAATTAAGACCTGATGAAACAAGTTTCTCTTTGCATTGGAGGAGTGTGACTACACAGTTTTTTACATCTTTGTCAAGATTTTGAGAAGAAAGTAAGGCAGATTTAAAGGATAATTGCCATTTAGATGCATTAATAACCTAATGTGGTAGATATAAATTAGTGAGAATCTGCCTTCGCAGGTGATATACCTGTGGATAACGATCAAAGAAGTGTGCCATTATGGTCTAATCCAGCTGTGAGGAACTCCCTTTCTCCAATTCAGATTTTTCTTATCTGGAAGCAAGAATTGATTGACAAAATCTGTAACTACATGCTCCTTATTCCACCATCATTCTCCTCCAATCACCAATCTGCAAGATTTTGCAATTGTTTGTTCTATCACCAGCATTAGTAGCTTCCCGATCTCCACTTCGTAACCATCAAAGTTCTGTGCAAACTCTATAGAGACCCGTTCATCGTAACCTTGGAATGTGGTGAGGAATTCGAACCAACCAACATCTCTGAACCTTTGAGCCATCTGAGGATAAGCTTCGAGAAGTTCGGCACCCTCGAGTTCTAATCTTACCACTTGTCCTCTCCTCTTAGGCGCCATCAAAACAAAATGCTATGAATGGCACTGCTCGGATTCTGAATATGCTACCTGCAATCTATTAATATATAACCATTCTCCTGAGAAAACATCCGCGCTTAAAATTCAACAAAATCAGGACGAAGAGTGACTGTTTCAAATAATGATCTTTGGTAATCAAATGATTTGAAATGATTCCTTCGTAGGTACAGAGCAATCTAAGCATGTAACGGTTTGAATCGTCAAATTATTCGAGAGCCATCATGGGACACATGCAAACTCTTAGTCCACGATCTGAGTAATCATAATGAAATCTAGGTGGCGGGCACATATTAAGGCATGATTATATTTACGTTATGGGAATAATGCTATTCTAGTAGTGCTATTAATGACTTAGCATAATTTTAATTTGTAAAGTTCAAACGTGCATATGAAGTGACACATCATTCAAAACCATGTCTTTAAATTCCAAACTTAAAGAAATTATCCAAAAATCTAAAACGCAAACCATAACAAGCTGAAAACAATGATTTAAATCAAATGAAAACAGATAATGAAGTGTAGGTAGGAAGGGTTTAGGATTAGGATTTCTCACTAAATAAAAATATAATTAGAGACTAACACTGGCTCCTTCTGGGGATGGAGTTTTGATAATAAACTCCAAGAACTGCAGACCAATGCCTTTTCCTTTATTTATGATTCATTGATATCCCTGCATTTGTCAGTCTTTATTCACAACATAACTGTAAAAACAAGTCCATTGGGTGTATGGAGTCTTTATTGAAAAGAAAACCTACTTTACTAACTGAAAACCTGATGAGTCTTTAGAGAAAACAGTGCTTCAAGAACCTCCCATTCATTGTGCCTCCAAAATTTTATGTGTTGTCTAAATTATGTAGGAGAAAAGTGTTGTTGTCCATTACCTTGGCTATTCTAAAAGGACCATACCATAGGTTATCGAACTTACCATGTTTTTCTTTATCCTCTCTCATGGCATCCCACCTTACCACCAAATCTCCTTCATTGAAAAGATATTTCTTAGTTCCTTTATCGAATGTAGCCTTGACTTTACTCTGGTGAACAACAACTTTCTGATTCACCTATTCTCTGACTTGTTGAACTTCAATCATCTGAAAAATTCTCCTTTGGAGATCGTTGGGTTCTTCTAACTCTTATTGTAAAAACTTTAAAACCGGTAGGCCCAATTGAGTTGGAAGAATGGCGTATGTCCCATATACCATCTATAAAGAAGAGGTCCCAATAGACTTCTTGTTACTGATGTGATCGGCCCATAGGGAAAACTTTAACTTGGAATCCCATGATTTTTTATTTTCTACCAGTAGTTTTTGTATAATCCTTATCAGAGTCTTATTGGAAGATTTTGCTAACCCGTTCCCTTGGGGTTAATAGGGAGTAGAATGAACCAATTTGATATTATACTTATTGCAAAATTCAATCATGGAATTCAATTTAAAAGCATGTGCATTATCAGTGACTAGTTTTTTAGGACAACCAAACCGGGAAAAAATATATCCTTCTAGAAAGTCCATGATTACCTTGTTTTTTTCATTCCGAGTCAGAATTGCCTCGATACACTTTGTAAAGTAATCAGTGGCTGTAAGAATCCATATATGTTGTCTTGAAGATGAAGGGTTGATCTCTCCAATGAAATCCAAGCCCCACTGTTGGAATGGTCCATGAGTGACGATTGGATTTAAAGGCAGAGACATAAGTTTCTACTTTCCAACAAATTTCTGATAGGGTTCACATGCCCTGACCCAAGAAAAAATATCTGAGAATAGAACAAGCCAATAATAGCCTTCCCTAAGAATCTTGAAGGTAGTAGCCTTACAATGGTGATGGCCTCCGCACACACCATGATGTAGATCATAAAAAATTTGTTCATCTTCTTTTTCATCAACACACCTCAACAAGAAACCATTAGGATCTTTCCAGAATAAGATGTGATCAATAATGAAATACTTTACTGCTCTTAACTTTAATTATCTGAATTTTGATTTATCTAACTCTGGGGGAGATTGAAAATTCAACAGAAAAAATACAATATCTTTGTACCATGGTGAAGAAACATACTTGTTGTTTACCTGTGAATTTTTTTCTTCAATCTGGAAAGAAGAATCCTGTGTCTTGTCTGAAAGATGGTACAACCAAATTTCTTTGCAATTAGATTTTGTTATTAATTTGGCAAGGCCTTGACCTTTTATCAGCTGAGTAGGCTTTATGGTGAGATCATACTCTAGGATTTTTGTTATCCATTTCCCTCTCTTTCCTTCACAGTTAGGCTGAAGCAATATTTCTTTGAATGCACTACTTGGGACATAAGATGTGATCCTAGATTGAAGGATATATACTCTAAAGGACTTTAGAGCCTTTACCAGGGCATACTCTTGTTTCTCCATTATGTCATGCTTCAATTTAGAGTCTCTGAGGTTTTTACTGAAGAAGGAGATGGGCTGCTCATATCCTTGCTCATTTATTTGTAGGAGGACAACAACTATGGTGTTTTCTGATGCAAATGAGAAATCATGAATCCTTTGGAATAATCTGGACTAATGAGAATAGGGGCTTGAACAAGAGCTTGCTTAATTCTTTCAAAATATTCTTTAGCTTCAGGTATCCACTTAATTTATGCATCCTTTTTCAACATGTCAGTGGTGTATTTGATAATCTATGCAAAATTAGGTATAAACCTCAAAAAATTATTTTTACCAATGAAGGACTGAATAGACTTCTTGTTTCACGAAATACCTATTTGTTGGATATCCTTTACTCTTTTGGGATATTTTTTAATACCTTCATGGGAAACACTATGTCCTAAAATCTTTCCTTCCTCCATGGTGGAGTGTGATTTTTTAGGATTAAGTGAAATACCATACCTTTTTCATTTCTCAAAAGTCTGCTTCAAGTGCTGTAAATGTTCTTCGTCATATGTTTAAAATATAGTGATGTCGTCGAGATAAATAACCAAAAACCTTTCTTTTTCACCAATAAAAGCAATATCCATAGCCCTTTGAAATGTGGCTCCTGCATTCATCAATCCAAAGGTCATCTTTTCGTACATAAAAGTGCCCCAGGGAGTGGAAAAAGTTGTTTTCTTTTTATCTTCCTCCACTACTGATATTTGATTGTACCCTGAGTATCCATCAAGCATGGAGATACTCTTTTCTCCTACAATTCTTTGTAAAATATGATCCATTTTTGGTAATGGATAATTGTCTTTCAAGGAGCACCTGTTCAAATTCCTAAATTCCACACAGAGCCTTATCTCTCTGTTCTTCTTCCTGACAGGTACAATGTTGGCTACCCATTCTGAATACCTCAATGGCACTATGATTTTGGATTCTAATAACCTTTTCAACTCCTTCTTTATTATAGGTAGCAGTAGAGGATTAAATTGCCTGGACTTTTTCTTAACAAGTTTAGACCCAAGTTTAAGACGAATTTTGTGTTGTATGATTTCTGTATCAAACACTTTCAAATCTTCATAAGACCAGGTAAATATATCTGAATATTGATTCATTAACTCAACATATGTTCTTCTTTGTTTCTGTTACAGTTTCTTAGATATTTTGACCAATCTGGGATTTGTATCAGGACTGATGTCGCAGTCCACTACATCCATTTCTTCTGTTTGGATAAAAACCTTTCTGGAAACATCATCGTGATTGAAAAACCTCTCTAGTGGAACAAAAAATTTAGGTAGATGGTTTGTCTTCAGTTCAATGATTTTGTGCCCAACAACAGTATCTGGAAGGACCTCTGCAACATGTATTTCTGCTTCACCATTTTCATCATCCTGATCTATTGAAACGTTAGAAAAATCTTCAATAGTTTTCAAGAATATTTGAATTTCCTCATCATCTTTAAAGACATGCCAATGTTTTATATTATCTGGTATTGAGGGTCTGTGTCTGACCTGAACTTCAAACTTTAGATTAGGAAGCATTGGAGTTTTAAAGTTGCTAGCTGCAAGTGCTAAAGAGTCATCCTGTTGATTTAAATTTATGTGCAGAAAAGTAATATTGAATGCCAAAAAGAAATTATCCACATAATCCCACACCTCATTTCTATATTGTTTCAACCTTTTCTGTTTGGTTTGATATATATTTTTGATCTGGTGAATAATTAGTTTTGAATCTTCAAAAACATAAAGCTTATCTACACCCATATCTTTAGTAGCTTTCAGACCTAACAACAAGGCTTCATACTCACTGATGTTATTGGTGGTGTCAAATTAAAGTTTATATGACATAGGAATAACCTCATTGGTAAGATAAATGAAGAAAATCCCAGCTCCAGAACCTTCTCTAGAACATGGTCCATCAAAATACATTTTCCAAACAAAATTATTTTCACTGTCCTCAACTAGAGTTGTTGTCTTCCTAACTGATACTTCTTCCATCTCATCACTCATATGGAAAATAGAAGAACCAATATCATCTTATACATCATATATAGGATGATTAGTGGGGTTTTCATGATCACTTACCAGATAATACAGTCTCACTTATCTGTATAATCTCTGTTGCTCCCCACCAAAAACAGGCATGGTTGCATAACTAAGATCTATCTGTAGAGTACCACCTACCTTCTTGGCCCAAGATATTGAAAGAAGCATTCCAAATTTTGGTGGTATGTCAGCCACAATAACATCTAATACCACACTTTTCATAGGTAATTGGGAAAGAGTGACAACCACATCTTTCATAACTCCAAGGCATTTGACTTTCTTAGAGTCAAAATAATATAGATCATGGTATGGTCTAGTAATATCCAACCCTAATTCTTCCATCAACACCTTAGGCATGACATTATGTGAGGCACCAGAATCCATTAGGTAGTTGTGCAATATCTTGTCATGGAAATTTAATGAAATGTAGAATGGGGGAGAGGCATCAATTATGTCTTAAATGTTAGGTCCAATAGTTACAACAGGGTTTTCATCTTCTAGATTTACTGTATCTGAAAAGGTAACTTGAGATGGAGACTATAGAGCCTTGAGGAAAGTATTTCTAAAGGGTTCTATTTTAATGAGCTCTAACAATGGAACTGAAATCTTGATTTTGTTGATTTCATGTTCTATACTGAAAGAAGAAACACTCTTTTCTGGTTCCTTTATATCTTTAGTACTAACCTTGGCAGGGTGCTTCAATGGTTGATCATCCTGAATCTTAGTACTTTCTTTTATGGTTCCTTTTTTAACTGGAGTACTGGCCTTGTTTGTGGAAACATGTGTATCCACTTTAGGTGCATTTGAACCTGATCTGAGATTGTATTTCTTCCTTTTTGGTTCTTTTTGGACAATCTCATCTGCATCTCCTTCCTTAAACTGGTTTGAAATCAAGGCATCTTCATAATCCTATGGTGTCAAATGCACAGGAGATGATTTAGAATAATTCAGATGAACTGCAGGGTATTCTTCTGTTTCATCTTCATCCTCTTCTTCATCTACTACATTATTATGAAAAGGAGGTAAAACCTTTTGGTCATCTTGATTTTTTCTTTCCCTTGGTAAGATTTGAGGTGCATTGTTTGGCCTCCTGAACTGATTTTGATTTATGTATCCACCCTCCTGTGTAGGTCTACTAGTTTTTTTTTGTTCTATATTCAACCTTTCCATCTCAGCTGTTAGAGTTTTCAATATCTTAGCCATTTCATCCATCTTAGAATCAGATGTTGTATTAGAATATGAAGGCAACTCTTATTTTTTCTTTTTCCAGTCTCTATCACTCCTAGACTTCAATTTGTTTGCTGCTAATATGTTTGATTCTACCTCAATAGAAGCATCTTGCATCAGGCTAAGGGTAGTAGCCCTTGTCTCTCTAAGCAACAAGAAAAATTCAACATCGAAAGCATTGGCAAAAGTGATTTTAGTTGATGTCTTTGAAGGTTTAATCTCATCTGGAATTTTACCATACATCTGGTTGAATCTTTTGGTAAAATCGGGTATTGATTCACCTTGTTTCCTTTTTAAAGCAACAAATTCAGTGATATAATATAAAAAGTCTTTCTTGTCTCCCCAGTGTTTAATAAAGGCATCATCCAAGGCCACAATATCAACAATTGAATTAGGTGGAAAACTCCTGAACCACTTTCTTGCTTCACCATTTAGACTCTGCACGAACAATCTCATCCACACATCTGCATGCTCTAATTGAAATTATCTGCAAAACTATAGAATGAACTCAAATTCTCGTCAGCAGTAATTGCTCCATCTCCATTGAATATGGGAAAGTATCTCATATAATCATTTGGTGGAAAGGGAAACAAGACTTGTGGAAGAATCAAAGGGGCATACCTTGCTGCAACAATTTCATCCATTCTGTCTGCAGCCATATTTGCTATCTTTGGTGTTTGAGTTTTGGGAGTAAGAAAGATTGGTTATGTTGGAGGTGAAACTGTCCTTTGTGTATGAAAACTTAACTGTACTATCACTGAATCTTGATCTTTAGCAAATAAGAATTTTTCTTCTAGACTATGATCAAATGAAGGGCCCAGAAATAGATGATTTTCAAAAGAAAAATAATGTGATTTAAAATCTTCAGATGAGAGAGATCCAAGAGATGACGAGGGTGTCTCTAGTTCACTCTTAATATATGTTCTGTGACCTGTCAAATTTTTAGTCATAGGTAGGATGTTTGAATATTCCTGTTTAATGAGTTCAGTAAGTAGCTTCCACTGATCTAGATTTAATTTTGATATAGTTGAAGGGAATGAAATTGTAGCAGGCTCAACAATAGGTTTGGATTCTCCTTCAGGAATTACTTCCTCATCTTCTTGGGTTTTGGTGATTTCAGAGGACTTTCCTTGAAATTTTTCTAAAGACAATTTTCCCTTTGAGAGAGAAGACTGTCTAGAAATAGCCTTAGTTTTTCTTAGTAGCTTTTCAAGGTCTGGAACTGCTGCAACAGGCTCAGGATTTGGATTTGTTCTAGTTACTGGTCTCTTAGTAGATGATGAAGAAGTTAGAGGATTTTTAGGTCCTTTACCTTCTCTTTTAGGAGCCATAATTACCACAGAGGATTCTCCATGTGAATAATCATAGTCTTAAATAATGTCCAAAGTCTTGTTCACCATCAAGATTTGAATCTGATCTTGACGCTTCTCCACAGAAGATATCTTCGTTTCTTCATCCCCGACAATGGCGCCAAAATATGTTAGTCCCTAAAGTTGCACTTGAATGTGAGAGGGTAAGCTAGGGAATCATTGTTTTATTACAAAGTGTTTAGGAGGTTTTTATAATTTGGTTTTTTTGAATAAGGTGGTTGAAAACTGGCTCAAGGTTATAACATAACATGAAAATCAAGATTAGAACATAGTATATCCCATTGACTGAGTAAAAGGTAGGCACATAGATGGATTAAAAAAATAAGAAAAAGAGAGGATGAAGCCTTCAATTTGTCAACTTCACATAAATTCTTGTCTCAAAATATCATAAAGAAACAAGAACATCAACTTGAAATTAATTCCCACAACAAATTATTTACTGTATTAATTAACAATCAAGAAACAAATGCATTGCAGTCTGAATAATGAATTCAAGCATGAAGAAAGAAAAACGGAGTATAAAAGAGTGTCTAACCATCCATATGCCTTTGCTATTAAGTGTCAAATAGAACATAAATGCCTTTACAAGGAGTTTCACAAAAAAGTCCTCTGGATCTCCAATTTTTCGACCACAACAGAGTCTTTCCTCTGCCTATTTAAACTATCCACAAAACCCCCGATCCTATCTTCTAGAATGTTCTTAATGACTAGATCTAGATAGCATCTATCTATGATGGAGGTTAGCTCAAAAAGATCATTTACATTCCAAAAATAGATCATTGTTCAACAACTTAATATCGTATGATCTTGCCAGCATTACATTCAATTCTACAAAATAGGGATTAGTTTGATCTAGTCATACATTTTGAGGTCTTTGCATTTCACAAGTCAAAACGAGTAGACACTGCCATATTCCCTAGAAAACATCAAAATTATGATTGTAGCAATCTTCATGAAAATTTTAGGATATGATAGCAGCAGTAGATTTGGCAGTTTTATGTTTGAGCTTTGTGGTAAGCACAACATTATGCCAATAGAGTTTGAATTTTATTTCTCTGAGATCTTTGAGTAATGCCCTTTGCTCTTTTTTCTTCTTCTTGAAACCTTGAATCCTTTCTTACTAACGAGCACTCCATTGTTCTATATGAGCCTTTTCTCTCTTCAACTGTCTCACTGTCTTCTGGAGTTCCTTGATCCTTTATCTATCAGTTCCGACTTTAACCTTGAATTAGGGGAACTCTTCAGAAGGTGCAGGCTCATTTAGATTTATGGAAACCTTGGGTTCTCTTAATTTAACTTGGTATTTAGAAACCAATCTTGAGTTGTGTTCTTCATCAGAACTTTCTGAATCCATGGCTTCAGGAATATCTGATATGTGATCTGACTCTACAACGTAACCCTTTTTATTTTCAAGGATCTCACTGATACCTTTAGCAATTTCTTTAGATTTTTCCAATCTGGTTGTAGCTCTTGTTACAGGTCCTGTAGATGATGAAACAATCTGTTTACCTCTTTTTTCTGGTTTCTTATGCAATGGAGGTCTTTTTTCTTTTTTCTTGGTACCTTCTTCAGCATATTCAGAATGATCTTCTATAACTATGACGTTTTCTTCTTTGATTGAGGGATTGAACATGGATTTGGACTTCAACCTGTATTTGTTGGTAACCCTAGTAGAATTCCTTCTAGGGTTTTGAGACATAGGCATACCTTTATTCTTTGTCCTTTTGACTGCAGTGCCTTTTTTACTGGTTGAAGGTGATTGATGCTTGGCTGTGGCTTGAATATCAAAATATTCATCTGAATCTTCTTCCCCTTTATCATCTTTCTTAGAAAACATTTCGATTTCTGGATCCAATTTTGGTCTTTTACCTCGACTATTCCTCGTCACCCTGATAACAGTCATTTCTTCTTTAACAGGGGTTTCATCAATTGAAATATTTTGTTTCTGTGTCATAGTCTTTTTTCCTTTCCCTTTCTTTTGTTTGCTGGACTGTGGGTCAGGATTTAAGGATTGCATGAGCCAACTCCAGGGTTTCTGTATTTCTCTCAGAGCAGACATGACTAGAGTCCTAATTAAGACCTGATGAAACATGATGCTCTTTGCACTAGAGGAGTGTGACTGGACTCCTTTTGACATCTTTGTCAAGATTTTGAGAAGAAAGTAAGGTAGATTTATAGGATAATCGCCATTTAGATTCATTAATAACCTAATGTGGTAGATATAAATTACTGATAATCTGCCTTCGCAGGTGATATACTTGTGGATAACGATCAGAGCAGTGTGACATTATGGTCTAATCCAGCTATGAGGAACTCCCTTTCTCCAATTCAAGTTTTTCTTATCTGGAAGCAAGAATTGATTAACAAACTCTGTAACTACATGCTCCTTCTTCCACCATCGTTCTCCTCCAACCACCAATCTGCAAGCTTTGGCAATTGTGTGTTCTGTCACCAGCATTACCAGCTTCCTGATCTCCACTTCGTAACCATCAAAGTTTTGTGCAAACTCCATAGAGACCTGTTCATCGTAACCTTGGAAAGTGGTGAGGAATTCAAACCAACCAGCATCTCTAAACCTTTGATCCATATGAGGATAAGCTTCGAGAAGTTCGACACCCTCGGGTTCTAATTTGACCACTTGTCCACTCCTCTTAGGCACCAGCAAAACACAATGCTATGACTAGAACTTCTCGGATTCTGAATATGCTACCTGCAACCTGATAATATATAATTGTTCTCCTATGAAAACATTTGCGCTTAAAATTTAGCAAAATTAGGACGAAGAGTGACTGTTTCAAATAATGATCTTTGGGAATTGAACGATTTGAAATGAGTCCTTTGCAGGTACAGAGAAATCCGATCATGTAACGGTTTGAATCATCAAATTATTTGAGAGACATCGTGGGACACATGCGAACTCTTAGTCCACAATCTGAGTAATCATAACAGAATCTGGGTGGTGGTCGCATATTAAGGCATTATTATATTTGTGCTACGGGAATAATTCTATTCCAGTAGCGCTATTAATGACTTAGAATAATTTGAATTTGTAAAGTTCAAATAGGCATATGAAGTGACACATCATTATCCAAACTTAAAGAAATTATCCAAAAAGATAAAACGGAAACCATAACAAGCTGAAAACAATCATTTAAATAAAATGAAAATAGATAATGAAGTGCAGGTAGGAAGGGTTTAGGATTAGGATTTCTCACTAAATCAAAAGAAAAAATAGAGACTAACAATAGGTTTGATCTCAAGGTCATATTCCAACAACACAACTATCCACTTTCCCCTTTTTCCCTCAGGGTCAGGCTGAGTTAAAATGTCTTTCATAGAACTGTTGGGCACATAGGCAGTGGTATGAGAATGCAAGATATAAAATCTGAAATCCTTTAGGGCCTTGACTAGTGCATATGCTTGATTTTCCATGATATCATACTTCAATGGGGAATCCCTCAATGTCCTCCTATAGTATGGTATAGGCTTATCAAAATTCTTCCCATCCTTCTGTAGTAAAACACCAACAATGGTGTGCTCTGAGGAAAAAGAGAAAAATATAAAGTCTTTTTCAAAATTAGGACTGGCCAATACTGGGGCCTTGGTCAATGCCACTTTAATGTCTTCAAAGGATTTTCTGGATTCTAGGGTCTACTTTATCTTATTTCCTTTATTGAGCATGTTAGTGATACACTTTATGATTTCAGCTAGGTTAGGGATGAATCTTCTCAGAAAATTCACTTTCCCCAGGAAAGATTGCACTTCTTTTTTGCTTCTGGGTGTGCCAATTTTTAAGATACCCTCAACTCTGTTGGGATCTATCTTTATCCCCTCTTTTGAAATAATGTGACCAAGCAACTTGCCTTCTTCCATGCCAAAAATTGACTTCTTGGGGTTTAATGAAATGACAAACTTTCTACACTTCTGAATATCCCTTCTTAAATGCTTGAGATGTTCTTCATCAGAAACTGAATACATAGTGATATCATCTAAGTAAATAACAATGAATTTATCTTTTTCATCAGCAAAAGCTATGTCCATATCTCTTTGAAATGTTTCCCCTGCATTCATGAGCCCAAAAGGCATCTTGGCATACATTAAGGTACCCCATGGTGTTGTGAATGTTGTCTTTTCCTGATCATCAGGGTGCACCATGATCTGATTGTACCCAGAGAAACCATCCAACATTAACATTTTTTGAGAACCTACCACTTTCTATAGAATGTGATCCATCTTAAGAAGTGGGTATTTATCCTTGAGAGACACCCTGTTCAGATTTATGAAGTCCACACACAACTTGATCTCTCCACTCTTCTTTCTGATAGGCACCAGATTTTCTACCCATTTGGAAAACCTCAAAGATATTATGATCTTGGATTCAAACAACTTCTTTATCTCTTTCTCAATCAAGGGAAACAACAAAGGATTTATTATTCTTAATTTTTGTTTGAAAGGATTATGACCTTCTTTGATTGGGATCACATGTTGAATTAACTTAGTATCATAAACTTTCAGATCTTCATAAATCCAGGCAAAAACATCAGGGAATTCTTTCATTAAATTGATATATCTTTGCTTGACTTATGGGCTGAGTGTTTTGTATAGCTTAATGATCTTAGGATCTTCCTGAGTCCCAATGTTGCAATCTTCGACATCCCCCTCATTTACTTTAATTTTTGGACTCCTGGACACATCATTGTTATCAAAGAGTTTCTCCAATGGGACCAGGCCTTTGGGAATGATGTTACTTTTCAGCTGCACTATATCTCTACCAACAATCTGATTTTCGAAGTAACAATCCTTTGTGAACATAGATGCATCTAACTCTTCGTCACAATTTTCGTCATCAATATTCAAATTTTCAAATCCATCTTACATTTTGAGAAAACTTTCTATTTGTTTATCATCTTCAAAAACCCACCAATACTTAATATTATCATGCACTGTTGGTTTGTGCTTAATATCAAATTCACATCCCCTGCTATGAAAGATTGGAATTTTGAAAACTGAAGTTGAAGTAGCAAGAGCATCATCAATATGATTCTAACCCCTTGGAATCAGTGAGAGGCTATATTCTGAAAAAATTTCAATAAGGTCAAGCACTGTATTCCGATATGATCTTAATATGGGGTGATTTTCTTGATATATTCCCTTCACCTGATTTATGATCAACTCAGAATATCCATGAAAATCTATCCTTTTATCACCCATTTATTTCAAAGCCTTCAATCCTAACACCAATGCCTCATATTTAGCCATGTTGTTTGTGAAATAAAAAGCAAGATTATAAGAGCATAATTTTGTAGCCAATTTGGGGGGGTTAATCCACACACCAGCTCCCCCTTCTCTACTGATAGCTCCATCAAAGCTCATTATCCACATCTCATTTTCGACACTATCCTGTTGCTCTGAATTTTTCTCAATCTACTGATTAGA
>JASDQU010882573.1:23272-43824 GCA_032191745.1 Picea mariana | reverse complement strand
TAGTATAAGGTACAACTACAACCATGTTTGGTAATTATGTCTGTCCTTGTGACCAATTCACCTTTTATTGCTCTAGTTGTAATACCTTGGCATTGTAGTTCAATGCCTCTTGTCGAAATGATTCCTTTTCCTATTCTAGAGAAACCAGTTCTGCTATTTTTGGATGCTCTATGGAAGACCTTTTTAGTTTCTTGTTCAAGATTTGAATCAACTTGTCTTTTTCATCTAATGAAAATTTCACTCCCTGAGGGCCTTCAGATTCTAGCCTCTTTACCTGAGTTTTCCAAGATCTCCTGGATGCCTTTTCTTTCCCTAACTTCCCTTCCAACTTTATTGCATAAGTTGACAGCTTTGAATTCTTCAGGCTTAGGCCCAAGTAATCTAAATACAACATATCACCGGTATTCCTATGGAATTTCACTTTTTCTGTAGCACTGATGTTGTCATATTTGAGCTTGATCTCAAATAATTTGTCTTCATCTGAAACTACTATATTAAATGTCCTCTTCTTTATATATCTTACTTTGAATAGAGAAGACTTATGCTGAGAAATATTTTCTACTTCAGGGATTAACTCCATCATTTCACCCATATCCAAGTTTCCTTTCTCAGCATATTGATTTTCCAAATCTTCTTTAGATTGATAGGCTACTCCAGATGCCTTATCAAAGATGTGCTTTTTGTTGCTACTGCTACTGACATTATGATAGGGTCCATGGTGGAGATGAAAAATACCTGTAAATGAGCGGAAAATGTGTGATTTTGGTGTACTTTTGAGCTTCAGTTTGAATAGAGGGGTCGCGCCAACTTTAAACGTTCCAGTATTTGAAAAAGAATAAAATAAAGAAAAGCACCCCTTTATATACTTTCCCAATTTCGGGACCACGAGGAAGTGGTTTGGGGAAACCCACTTCTCACTCCAAAATGCACCCAATGGCACCACGTGGTCTCGACCCAAAACTGTGGTTTACTTTTTGGCCCACTTTCGAGAATTATCTTCCGCACAACTCCTCCCCCCAAAATGATCACCAACCGTTGATCTGTAGCGCCTACGATTTGTGCCCTATCATGTCCCATCAAATCCACACTACCACTTGATTTGGCCTCCTCCTGCTAGACTTTACCCTGTCATCTAGTTTTTCACACCTCCACATTAGTTTAGCACCTCGTTAAGTCTTGAAAATTGGATTGCACATAAAAATGTTTATGGTGATAACATGGGCTCCAATCGGGGATGATATCCTCTCAGCAAGGTAGAAAATAACGACAGACCGAGTGCCTACCCATTGGGCTATGATTTACTCCTGCAACTGAATTTACCAACATTTTATTCAGAAAACTCAAAGTCTACTCAACACAACTTAGGGCCTTCACTTCGGCAATCAGTTCTGCTGATTTAATTTCAACTGCTTCAACTGAAAAAAAAATGGTTATATACAATGAATGGAAAGGGTGATAGTTCCTTTAAATGATATAATGTTTGAGGAACCTGCCATTTAAAGTTCCTCCTCCAATGTTGTCTCCATTAATTTCCTGTATCATATAGGCATTATTCCCATGGTACGCCACAATTTTGAAAGGTCCCAGCCATAAATGGTTGAATTTCCCATGCTTTCCCTTGTCTTCATTTCTAGCATCCCATCTCAATACCAAGTCTCCCACTTTGAAATCATCCTCCTTTCTATGTCCTTCAAAATCCTTTTTAATCCTATCTTGGCGCAACTAATAATTGTTGAAGGTTTTTTCTCTTGTTTGATTGACGTTGATTAGTTCATATTTTCTCCTTCGAATGGCATCTGTTTCAGCATCCTGCTCATGTAAAAACCTCATCATTGGAAATCCTAATGTAGTAGGAAAATTGCCTCTGTGCCATAAACAATCTAGAAGGGTGAAGTAGCAATAGATATTTTTGGAGTGATCCTGTCAGCCCATAGTGCATGGATGAGATTTTTGTGCCAGGATTTTTTGTTTTCTTGCAACAACTTTTTGATAATTCTAGTTAAGGTCTTATTGGATGACTCAGCCAACCCATTAACTTGAGGGTAATAAGACGTGGAGTGGCCAAGAGTTATATTGTATTCACTGCAAAATTTCTTCATATTTTTGGATTTAAATGCTGCTGCATTGTCTGTAATGATTTTGATTGGACACCCAAACCTGGACAAAATATTGTTTTCCAAAAACTGAATGATAATGACATTTGTGGCCTGCCTAGTGGGAATTGCCTCAATCCACTTGGTGAAGTAATATGTGGTTGTCAAAATCCACTTGTGTTGAGATGAGGGTTGTGTATGAAATTCTCCTATGAAATCAAGGCTCCATTGTGTAAAAGGTGATTCAACAGAGATTGGATTCAAGGGAAAAGGATGCAATTTTATCTTCCCATAAAAAAATTGGCATTCATGACAGCTTGAAACCTCTTTGTAGACATCGGAAAAAATTCTAGGCCAATAGAACCCAACCCTAAAAATCTTGTGCATAGTAGTTTTCCAATAATGGTGTCCTCCACAGATGCCTTTATGGAATTCTGTTATGGTATTCTCTACTTATTCCTCTAGAAAATAACTCAAAAATATTCCTCCTAGATCCTTCCAATACAGAGATTGATTCACAACACAAAAATTTGTTGCTTTTAGTTTTAAGAACCTGGACTTGGTTTTACTCAGTTTAGGAGGATCCTTCAAATTTATCAACAAATAAATGATATTTGTATACCATGGGGAGTCAAGGAATTTTTGAGATATTTGGGGGGGCCTTTCTCCTTCTGAATCTGTTGACAAGTAAGCAATGAAATTTATTCCCAAGAGCTCACAATTTGTTTGTTCCGTCAGCTTGGCAAGTCCTTGTACTTTGATAAACTTTGTAGGTTTGATCTCAAGGTCATATTCCCACAAAGGAACTATCCACTTTCCCCTTTTTCTCTCAGGGTCAGGCTGAATTAAAATGTCTTTCACAGAACTATTGGGCACATAGGCAGTGGTATGAGAATACAAGATATAAACTCTGAACTCCTTTAGGGCCTTAACCAGTGCATATCCATGCTTTTCCATGATATCATACTTCAATGGGACATCCCTCAATGTCCTGCTATAGTATGCTATAGGCTTCTCAAAATTATGCGCATCCTTTTGTAGTAAAACACCAACAATGGTGTGCTCTGAGGCAAAATAGAACAATATAAAGTCTTTTTCATTATTATTTTTTTTTACCACAAGTTCTACTTAGACCTAGGTTTTTAATTTCTCTAGGTTGGGCGACATTTTTATTAGGGAAAATTGTTTTTAAATATTACTTATCACATCATTCCTTTTAAGGCCATTTAGGTTTATTCACTTACCAATTGAAAATGCAGCATGCCCTTCAGGATGCACTAGGTTCTCCAAGGGTGGAACTCACCTCTTTCTGTTTTCCTTGCGCGACGTGCCCTTCAGGATGCACAATGTGCTCCAAGGGTGCCACTCACCTCTTTATGTTTTCCTTGTGCGACGTGCCCTTCAGGACGCATTACGTGCTCCAAGGGTGCCACTCACCTCTTGATTGACTTGGTAGACATCAAAAACCCTTGGATTCCATACTCCTCTAGGTGATCTTGTGGGACACTAAGGGCCTCTAAATAATAAGGCCCCTTTCTTATTGTGAGCCCCTTAGAATCATCGTGAGCGACTTTCACAGTCTTCCCTCATGGCATTGTGGGTCATCTCAAACTAGGTAATCATTAACCTACAGTTGGAGCCACGGAGGGAGTGCTAGTAGGTTGTGGTAGGGCTACTCCCACACCTCTCCCTCAAAGTCTCTGGTTGTCGTGTTGTTACACATCAAAATCACTCACTTCAACGATGACCTATTGTCGTCATTTCAAGTGTCACGAGTGTCGCAAGTGTTGCAAACATCATACTTCCATCTCGCATATGTCACGTCTCTAAGGAAATCACAGGAACACTTAAGACACCTTCAAAGACTGTTTTAAGGAAGAGAAATCATTTGATGAAGATAAAAAAGCATTTTTCATGAAGAAAACCACTTAAAAATCAATTTTGAAGGCCAGTGCTTCCCTACCCACTATCAGGGAGTGCCAATGCTCCTTAACCCTCTTTGGGGGATCATTCCAGCACTTTTTGCATGCTTCTGGGGGAGCGTTGGGCTTTTTTAAGGAAATTTTGGGCAGCGCTCCCCTACCCACTATCAGGTAGTGCCAATGCTCCCTACCCTTATTTGGGGGAGTGTTGTAACACTTTGTGTCCCATTCTGAGGGAGCGCTGGGTTGTTTGAGGGAATCTTTGATTGTTGAGGAAAATCAGGGAAAAATCCCCCTCATCTATGGAGTTAATTGGATTCGAATATGAGGTCAAGGCTGGATCTTAGGGAGGATCCACAACTGATGGAGACAGATCCTCAACCTATCCCAAGAATCTCTAAGGTGGTTAGGTCTCTCCAAGCTTATATAAGCAGGCCTTCTCATGGTGAAATGCATGTCAGTTTAGAGGCATCAAAATTATGATCTCATAAGGGAGATTTATCAGTGAAGTTACAGTCATTCTGATCATGGAACTTTTGAGCAAGGGTCTGGACAAAGAGATCTTGGTGAAGTTGCTGCATCTACATCATGGTTGTAAGCACTTTGCTTTGTTTTCAATAATATACATATGCGCTTGGCCTGTTTCTTTCAAGGTTGTGTTTATTCTACATGAAATTGTCTCTATTAGATAGATCTAGTTTCAAGCTAATCTTAGTAGAATAGGAAGCTTGTTATGTCTTTGTTTGTTTTGCAACACTTATCGAGGAGCTTGGGGATCAAAGCTCAACTCGAACTGTGCGAGGATGAACATCGTTAAAAAGGTACACCTTTCTTCCTATTCTCTACATTAGTTTAGATAGGTTTAAAAGGATGTCAGTGACCAACGTTAGCACCCTTTCTATTTTGGTCTTAGGAGTCTAAAGCGGAAGAGGGAATCCACTTGTCCGTAGGGGGATTCTCCTGTAACAGAAATTGGCGACTCCACTGGGGACCGAAGCTTTCAGTTTTGGTTCCCTTCCTTGGTATTTTTTTGGCCTTTGGTCACCTTCATATATTATGCATGTTGTGTCTTTGATTCTTAGATGTGTTGCTGGCTCTTGGATTCATCTTACACACTAAATTTCTGCATTTTTCCTGAGTTTTTTTTTTTTAATTTCTGGGAAATTTTTTGAGTTTTGAGAGGCCAGTGCTCCCCTACCTCTACTACCAAAGCATTTACACTCCCTTGCAGCCTCCCACAAAGCGTTACAACACTCTGGTTCCCTTGACACCAGAGCACTGGCATTTTTTCTGTAAAAATCTTCTTGGGAGTTGATTTCTCAGTCTTCTTTTTGTTGATTCATCTGCTTTGGGTTAATCCTATCTCAACATGTCCTTGTTTAGCCTCCAACCATTTGATTTATAAGGATTGATGATGTTTTTTTTGGCTTTTTGACATATATTTTCCTTGCTTTGAAGCACTCTTCTTTCCTGATATTTAGAGTCGATCTACTGCTTTCTCACTCATCTGATTTACTGAAAGCTATTGTAAGGAAATTCATAGATCTATTCACTATTTCATTTTGATCTTTGAGGTTTTTTTTCCAAGCATTTCCTCCTGTCTGGATTTGGTTTTATTTTTTCTTGTTTGATCACAATGAGGGTGTGTTTTTGTTTATGTGAAGTTTGCTTCTGGTTTCTTAAATCTCACAGCTCTTGAAGTCTGATTAACATAGGAAGCCTTACATCAAACTGATTATCAGTCACATATAAACAAAAAGATATATTTTCATGATTGGTTTTTGGATACTAGAACCAATTTCTGAACATTTTAGCATTGTATTGGATTCTTGATTGAGGACTATTGCATGAGGTCATTGCATCTTAGTGTTTGAAAGTGAAAGTAAAATCATTCTCCTTCCCTTAAATAGACATCCATTGAAGAAAAGACTGTTTATCATTTCTTATGCATGTTTTTGGAATTGAGTCATAATATCATCATTTTTCACTCTCATACACCTCTAAGTAAACAACAACCTTAAAATCAAGCACTAAACCAAAATTTATCATATTTTTTTACATTTTTTTTAGAAAATCTACATTAGCTTAAGGTGTAGGGCTTTGGAATAGGTTGAAAGGATAAATTCCCAAAGCTATCAAACAAACTTAGCATCTTGTGATAGGGAGAGAAAATCCAATTGTCGTATAAGCTTACTAGGATCCCCCTCTCACACAAGGGTTACACACGAGGTCATGTTCGGGAGAGTTATAGAGATTATCCCTCCGTGGTTTAACTGTTCATAGTAGTCAGATCGTATATTAGGGGTTCTTCTTGAGGCTCAACTGTATTTATTTGGTCTTGGTGCTTCGTGAATTCTGAATCCATTTGGGGTCCTATGGAGTTCTACTGGTCCACTTGTCCTCATTTCTCTTGAAGGATTTCAGACTTGTTATCCTACCCATATGTTTGGACTGGACTGTCGACTATACCCGTCCAGGGGATGACTGCGAGTTGGTGACCTTAGTAGCCATAATATTTAGGGTATTTACACAATGTGACAGTGAAGGGAAGTCTCACTGTACCTAGAACAGATGTTGTTCAAACTCACTCAGGCTCCTTGGAGGTTAAATCCACATTTACTGCGTGGAAGCTTGCACCAAGGTGGAAGTCTATTATGCAGGTCACCAACATAACTGATCCACATGCTCTATCTCCACCCCTTCCTATATTGATCTCGTGACGTTGGATTTCATCACCAACTAGTGGTTTCATTGTGGGAAGTTTTGTTTGATTGTTTGCTTCTTAGATTCATAGCGTTTGTTGTTTTTTTTACTTCATGGGCCTTAGTTCGAGTCAGTGTTAATGGAATCAACTACTGGGAGTACCAATGGAGGAACCCCTTGTCCCAGGGAACCTTTCACCTTTCCTTATTTTGGAAACTTTGGTACTCTATACATTGCCACACTCAGTCTCCCGGGACTCAACATCGGATTACCGGTTTGGTTGTTCCCCACTTCAGTGATCTCGAATCCTCCCAGTGCTTCAGCTGCACCTAATACTTCATATGTCAGTACACCATACACACATCAAGCTCATGTCAATTTTTTGCCTTCTTCACCCATTAAGTCTCCTTCACTTTCTCCTTTTTCTCCTAGTGAAAGCTCTAAAGCGAGTAGCCAGGTTGATAAGAAGAAGAAGAAATGGAAAGAGAAGAAGAAAAAGAACCTGAAAAAGACCAAGCCTCCAACCATATCAGATGTTGGCTCCAAGAAACCAACTATTGTTAATAGTACTGGGAGTGTTGATGAGATCGACAAGATTAAAATAAAGAATATGAAACCCAAATTCCCTTGTAGTATTTGTAAGGGTGACCACTTTCTGAGGGATTTCCCTGGTCTTCCCAAGGTCTTAGAAATGTGGTCCTCCACATCATTGGCCTCTGATAGTCATGCTAGTGACACCCCGTCAACTAGTGACGTTAAGGTTGGTAAGAAGAAGACAACTGTCAAATTTCCTTGTATGTTATGCAAAGGTGATCAGTATTCTCATTTTTGTCCTCGTATGGATGAGGCTTCTTCTCTTTTGGAAAAGATTCAACTCCCAACTGGTTATCGTAATATTTCCCCCAACCCATCATTAGTTGATGGAATGGTCAATCCAGTTCCATCCTCAGTCAGTCTGGTTGATCAGGTGGTCAATCTAGTTTCATCCTCGGTTGAACCACTAACCAAAGTAGTTGATCCAATTCCATCATCGATCAACCCCACTTTTCATCTAAAAAGTGAAACCTAAGTGAATGATCCGGTCCCTTCATTGGTCAGTGCCACCCTTCATCTGAAGAGTGCCAACATGGTCAATCCCACTCCTCCTCTTATGAGTGTCAAAGTGGTTTCTCCGGTCCCTTCATCGGTCAGTATGGTTGATCATGTCATCAATCTGGTCACGTCCTTAGTTGAACCAGTTGAAAAAGTGGTTGATCTGATCCCATCTTTGGTTGATCCCTCTCTTCCATTAGAGAGTGCAACCCAAGTGGTTGATCTGTTTCCACCTATCAACCCCATTCTCCCCCGTGAGAATCAAACCCAATTGGTCAATTTGATGTCGTTATCAATCAATCCTACTCTCCCTCTAGAGATTAAACCCGATTATGCCCACGTTTTTCTCGTTGATACAGAATCTGCCATGACGGGAGGAATTCCTCCTTCTCCTATGAAAACCCCTCCAAGTAATGAGGCCATCCTTTTTGATTGGGGTGTGCTAACTGGACCTCGTCTTCCCTCTCACATTCCTTTCAAGATTATAGTATAGGTTTTTGGTTGGGACATTCCTCATGCATTGATAGATGAAGTTTCGTCCGTTAATATTTTGTCCTCTATTGATTGGAAAGCTTTGGGTTATCCTCAGCTTGTGCCGGTTACCCAAACTTTGTTCACTTTTAACAAAAGAACCAGTCACCCTTTAGGGATCCTTCCTTAGTTTCCCGTAACTTTGGGAGGGAAAACTATCTTTATTGATGTTATGGTAGTCCAGGACCCCTTGTATTTTGATTTACTCCTTGAGCAAGATTATGTCTATGCCATGAAAGCTGTTGTGTCCACTCTCTTTCGTGTGATATATTTCCCTCACGATGGAAGAATGGTGACTATTGATCAACTTTCGTTTGTTGGCCCTGAATTGACCATCAACTTAATGACCTCCATAAACGGTTGTTATATGCAGTCGGTATCACCCCTGCCACAGGTCAATTATGTGGTGTTATCTCCCATGCCTTCAGTTCTTGATGAAGATGAGTCTCTCACTGTAAGTTCAACCTTTTGTGACTTAAGATCTGGTGGTTGACATGGTGATCTCTTTGATAGGGATATTAGAGCCAGATATCCCTACCCTTATCGAGGTCATCGACATGTATTCCTTCTAGAGTGTTTCTCTTCCATCTAGTGAAGATCTCTTGGAAGCCATGATTGGTGTTTGTCCCTTGACATGTGTTGCTTCCATGGAATTATCCTCTTGGAAGCCATGATAAAGAAGAGGTAATGATCATAGTTTCTATTCTCTATGGAAAGCTCGTTAAAAAATGAAACATAATCTACGAGCATAGTTTTCCTCTCTGTATCAAGCTCGTTAAAAAATGAAACAAAAATCTGGGGATTCAACCCAAATATTTGAGCATAGTTCTTTTTCTGTGACAAGCTTGTTAAAAAATGAAAAAGTCACCTCTCCCATCAGGTCAAGTCTTTCATTGATCGCGTAAATGTCGAGTTGAGTCTTTCGTTAGGTCTCGTTTTTGAACCTTCATTTCATCCACCTATATCCTTTTTCTCCATCTAGTACAAAAATTGGTGACAACCTCAAATTCGGTGAATGAATTGAAGCTTGGGGGGTCATGTCTCCAACCTTTGATTATCTTTCTGGAGTTATTCCACTAGATTTTCAACCTGGGGCAGAGTACCAACCATCCATGGGTTTCCCTACCTTTGGAAATTACGTTGGGAATTTACAAGCATAATTTTATTTTATTTCAAGCTTGTTTCAAAATGAAACCAATACTGAGCTTAGTCTTATTTCTTTCTCGTGCTCGTAAAAAACATGAGAATGCAACCGAGTAAACTTTTATCTCTTTTTCAGACTTGCATGGATATATGAAAAAGGAACCCCCTGGAGTCTCCTTTAAGATCTTTTTAGACTCTTTAAACATGAAAAGATTGTCGAGTGATCTTGCTTCCTTTGACACTCGTTAAAAGGTTTGAAAGGGCATCTTGTGAGTGGTAGTTTATCTCTTTTTTGGCCTCGCGAGACTAAAATTACAAAAAAAGAACAACACTGGAGTCATCTTTAATTTATTTTCATACTCTCTAAACATGAAAAATCACCAAGTTTACCTTCTTTGGACTCGTTAAAATTACACGTTGAAGGGCCCATATGGGACCGAAACCTTACTTCTTCCAGTTCTTTAAACAAAGGAAGAGGGAATTACTGAAGGTGGGTTATATTGAGCATGTGTTACCCTCCTCGAGCTCGTTAAATTAAAAAGAGGTACTCGTCTATCTGGATGGAGGAAAAAATTGAAGGAAGCAAGCCAAGCAGTTTTTGGGAACATTATAGGTCACTCTTACGGTCTCCCTTGAACATGACACTTTGTCTTTCCATACATTTTAATTCGTTGAACCTCTGCATTGGACCAATCCTCTGAGTTTCTTTACTCCTTTAGGTCACCTGAAGAAAGTCACAGTATCCACTACATCATCATTTTTTGGTCCATGTCATGTTTCTGATGTTGTGCCTCAATGTCCAAGGGAAGTATCTGCCTCAAGAGTCAACCATCACAAATATCTTGTTTCAATACCTGTGTCAGTCCATGTTCATTTTATCTACCAATTTACATATCTGTGTTAGTTTCATGTCATTGATGGGGGATACATCAAGGCCCTCCTGTGACGAGTCTGTCCCTTTCGACTTCAACACATTATCTGAGAACTAGACTTAGAAACCAGTTAGTATCTTGGGACCTGCATGCCTCAATGGAAGTCCTCCTCGCTTCCAACAATGGGTTTACATCATTGACCCCTGATCGGATGATTCCATGGATGTTCAACTTCAGCTCATTTGTTCACATTCACTGGAATGTACTAGGGTACCTTGGGAATCATTGACATCAATGGTGATTTCCCTCGCACTTGTTAACAGTTTACCTCATTGACCGGTAACCAAGCGATTTCTGCCATGTTTGACATCGGAACATCTATTCACATGGTTAGAATCGTACTACATCGATATCGGTAACAAGACCCTGGGTTGAGTGACCACTTTGATGTATACTTTACCTAAGTTGCAACGAAGTTTCTTTTGAATATTGACACATATAATGTCACATAGATCCACTTTGTATTGATCTGTGGCTATGTCTTGTCATCTCGTAGATCCACTGTGTATTTTTTGTGGCTACAATCAGTTCATGTCATGGAAGCATAGATCCACATTGTATCTTTGGTGTCTATACTCTTTGTTAATATAATTATGGATCCACAGTGTATCTTATGGCGGCCATACCTTGCAAGTCTTTATCACCCAAGCATAGGTATGCCTACCTTGGGTTTGAAACATATCATAATATTTGTTTGATGGTTGTTTCATCTTCTACCAGGTTCTCCACGTCCATACCCTTGATCGAAAAAATCTACAAAGTACTTCAGTCATCATTTTTTGTCTTCTAACTTCGCACTTTAGGGGGCAATCTGTTACACATCAAAATCACTCACTTCAATGATGACCTATTGTCATCATTTCAAGTGTCATGAGTGTCGCAAGTGTCGCAAACATCATGATGCCATCTCACCTATGTCGTGTCTTTAACGACATCACAGGGACACTTAAGACACCTTCAAAGACTGGTTTAAGGAAGAGAAATCATTTGATGAAGAGTATAAATCATTTTCCATGAATAAAACCACTTAAAAATAAATTTTGAAAGCCAACACTCCCCTACCCACTATCAAGGAGTGCCAACACTCCCTACCCCTCTTTGGGGGAGCATTCCAGCACTCTGTGCACCCTTTTGGGGGAGCGCTGGGATTTTTTAAGGAAATTTTGGGCAGCACTCCCCTACCCACTTTCAAGGAGTGCCAATGCTCCCTACCCTTCTTTGGGGGAGCATTCCAACACTCCGTGTCCCATTCTGAGGGAGCGTTGGGTTGTTTAATGGAATCTTTGACTGTTGAGGAAAATCAGAGAAACAATCCCCCTCATCTCTGTATTTAGTTGGATTTGAATCTGAGGTCAAGGATGGATCCTAGGGAGGATCCATAACTGATGGAGAAGGATCCTCAACCTATCCCAAAAATATCTAAGGTGGTTCGGTATCTCCAAGCTTATATAAGGAGGCCTTCTCATGGTGAAATGCATGGCATTTTAGAGGCATCAAAATTATGATTTCATAAGGGAGATTTATCAGTGAAGTTACAGTCATTCTAATCGTGGAAATTTTGAGCAAGGGTCTTTACAAAGAGAGATTGGTGAAGCTGTTGCATCTACATCATGGTTGTAAGCACTTTTCTTTGTTTCATTAATATACATATGTTCTTGGCCTGTTTGTTTCAAGGTTGTGTTTATTCTACATGAACTTGTCTCTATTAGATAGATCTGGTTTCAAGCTAATATTAGTAGAATAGGAAGCTTGTTCTGTCTTTGTTTTTTTTCAGGACTTATCAAAGAGCTTGGGGATCAAATCTCAACTCGAACTATGTGAGGAAGGACATCGTTAAAAAGGTACACCTTTCTTCCTCTTCTCTATACATTATTTTAGATAGATTTAAAAGGATGTCAGTGACCAACGTTATCACCCTTTTTGTCTTGGTATTAGTATTCTAGAGCCCAAGAGGGAATCCACTTGTTCGTAGGGGGATTCTCCTGTAACACGTGCATGACCCCTCTACTCCACATGCGAGTTTAGTCGACAAGATATCATCAAACTACATCATCAACAAATCATGTCAGCAAAATAATCAATCATCATAACATATAATCATATGTACATATGTCACATCAACAATATTCAACCCAATAGTCCACTCCTTGACTCAATCCGAAGTCCAAGGGGTTTCATCGATGCCTCTGCATTCTTGAGGTACAAAGTCCTGCACACTCAAGAGAACCCATTCAATAGCACTTGTCTATGTCAATACAACAAAATAACATATCACCATATACATAATGCCTCATAATCATAATCAAATGGCTAATAGTATAATTATCCGGATCACTTGCAAGCAAGTGTCCTCAAAGAATAAGTTTTCTCAGTGCGTGCAAGAGCGATATGTTACATACACCCCCTCTTGGTCTAAAATTTGTCCCGAAGTTTCACAGTATATAGGTGCCATAATAAAGTGTATCACATTATCATAAGTCTATCTATCAAAAAAAAATTGAAACTATTGGCGCATATCATATGTGTCCTTCGAGGTCATCGAGTGAATACTATAGTTGTCCCACTAGACCTTGACATGATCTATTTTTTGACGTTGTAGCTATCGAATGCGATGGTACATGATGTGGTTTGGCTCTGCCATGAGAACACCCTCATCAGATACCTGCAAGGAAGTCATGTCAATAACATGTGTAGGATCACTAATATAATGTATCAAAACAGATACGTGAAAAACATCGTGCATACGCCTCAAAGAATCAGGCAAGGCTAGTCAATAGGCCACATGCCCCTTCTTCTCCACAATGTTGAAAGGTCCCATGAACCTAAGAGAGATTTTAGAATCCCTTCCAAACTTGATTGAACTCTTATGCGGTTTCACCCGCAAGAAGACTCGGTCGCCAACTTTGTAACTACGGTCAACACGGTGTGCATCAACATAACTCTTCTACCGATCTTGTGCTTCTTTGATCCTTTTTCTTATTGTTTTCATTTGATCTTCCATTTCTTGGATCGCTTCTGGCCCCACCAGGACCCTATCCTCAATTCGATCCCAACTCAAAGGCATCTGACACAGTCACTCGTAAAGAAAATCGAAAGGCGCCATCTTAATGGTGCTTTGGTAACTGTTGTTATATGTGAATTCTACCAGTGGAAAGAATTCTTCCCAACACTTTAGTTAGTCCATCATGTACATGCGCAACATGTCTTCCAATATTTGGCTTGTTCATTCGTTTTGCCCATCTATCTCCGAGTGATATGTAGTACTAAAGTTAAGTTGGGTTCCCAAGGCCTCTTGGAAACTAGTCCAAAATCGTCCAGTAAACATGGATCCTTGATCGGATATAATCCTGTTAGACACACCATGCAACCTCACAATATCACTGATGAAAAATATAGCTATGTCAATTGTCTGATATGTCGTACGTACAGGAATAAAATGAGCACTCTTCGTTAGAGTGTCAACTACCACAAAAATCAATTCGTGTCTCCTTGTCGTCAGTGGCAATCCAACAATGAAATCCATCGAAATAACCTCCCATTTCGATTCCAGAATAGTGTGTGGATGTAGTAATCCTAATGGATTTCTATGTTCAACCTTCACCTGCTAACATTCTAGACATCTAGCCACGTAGTTGACTATGTATGCCTTTATTCCTTTCCAGAATAATAAGTGTTTAAGGTATGCCCTCATCTTCGTGACTCCCAGGTGAGACATGTACACTGCTTTATGAGCCTCGTTTAGGATCAAAATCCTCAACTCGTCCTTCGGTGGTACATAAATTTGATTTTTAAATCTCAATAATCCATCGTTGTCAAACGTAAATCCTTCAAATTTTGGTACCATCATTGTGTTTTGTCCGATAAAATCCTTGACCTCTTTGTACCAGTCATCGTCGTGCTGTAAAGTTAGAATATTTTCACGTAGATTTGTCTAAAGAGGCACCACCGAAAATATGTGTGGTGTCCAACTCAATGCATCAACCACTCTATTCATTGTTCCCTTTATGTAAGTAATCTCAAAATCGTACTCGCTAAGAAATTCTGACCAACGTCGTTGTCGCGCGTTCAAGTTGCTTTGCATAAACATGTCTTGTAGTCCACAGTGGTCCATTTTTAGTTCGAATTTCCATCCAATAAGGTAGTGTCTCCAAACTCTCAAGGCATAAACAATGGCTAGCAACTCCAAATCATGTGTCACATAGTTCTCCTCATGCCTTCTCAACTTTCTTGAGATGTAAGTGATCACTCGATCGTATTGCATCAAGACTCTGCCTAATCCTTCCTTGGATGTGTAAGTTGATACCAAGAAGTTTGTGTCTATGTCAGGGACCTTCAGTATCAGTGTCGTTGTGTTCCTTGAGCCTCTGAAATGCCTCCACGCATTTCTCAGTCCAAACAAACTTCTTGTTCTTCTTCTACAATTCCGTAATCAGATTTGCTATCTTTGAGAATCCCTCGACGAACCGTCGATAGTATCCCACTAATCCCATGAAGCTATGCACTTCCAGGACATTCATCGGTGTAGTCTATTCCATAATAGCCTCTACCTTTGCTGGATCCATGAATATACCTTCGTCGGATATGACATGCCCTAAGTAGTGAATCTTCGATTGATAAAACGAGCATTTATACAATTTCCCATACAATTTGTTCTCTCGTAGAAACTATAGTACCAAGCACAAGTTCTCGTTGTGATCCTCCATCATCCGAGAGTAAATCAAAATATTGTCAATGAATACTTGGACAAACTTGTCCAAGTATTTGCGGAACACCTTGTTCATCAAACTCATAAATACCCCTGGGGCGTTCGTCAGTCCAAAAGGTAAAACAATAAACTCGCAATGTCCAAACCTCTTCTTAAAGGCGGTCTTAGGGATTTCATCCTCCTTGATCCATAACTGGTGATACCCTTATTGCAAGTCGATGTTTGAAAACAACGCCGTGCCTTTCATTTGATTGAACAGATCATCAATCCTTGGCAACAAATATCGATTCTTGATCGTCGCCTTGTTCAATTGACGATAGTCAATGCAGAGTCTCCATGATCCATCCTTCTTCCATATGAAGATAACAAGCGCACCCCATGGTGACACACTTGGACATATAAGTCCCAGGTCCAACAACTCCTTTAGTTGCATTCTCAACTCTTGTAACTCTGAGGTCGACATCCAATAAGGCGTTCTTGCTATCGGCTTAGTCCTCGGTTTTAGGTCTATGGTAAATTCCAATTCCCTCTCTAGTGGCATCCCAGGTAACTCCTCAGGGAATATGTCTGCAAACTCTCTCACCACCGGAAGGTGTTCTAGACCTTCTTCTACTCCATTCTCATTTAGCGAAAGGATCACATAAATCTTACATCCCTTGTGCCTTCTCTTCCATAGCTACAAGGAAGAGATGAACCTCATAGAGACTCCCTAATTTTGACCTACAATCACACATCTTTGTCCCTCGTCATCGACCAAGCTCAACCACTTCGTCTTATAGTTGAGTATCACCTCATGTGATTCCAACCAGTCCATACCAATCAAGATGTCATAATATCCTAAGATCATGATGTATAGGTTGGCCCTGGTGAAAAAATCTCCCAAGTTAAGACTATAGCTCGTAACCTTCCCTCCAACCTTCTGTTTGTCTCATGAAGCCATTTCTACAAAGCTAAACTCATCATGTTAGACTTCCTTTACCTTAATTATTTTTAGCATTGCTCCATAAATAAAACTCTCTGTAGCACCTGGATATCAAAATACTAAGGGTCTAGTCAGTGACAGTACCTAACGTCTCGAGCACAATCGACTAGTGCTCTGCCTGGCAGTTATTCACCATTGCATGAATCCGATGGGCCTTGCCCAAATCTCCCATGGTAGTGGGTCCGAATGATCTGGATGCCCTAGTCCTCTCCACTGGGAAATAGCGCTAATAATGTGGCTACCCACATGTCCAACACCCTTTTTTCAGTCTAGTAATCCTGGTACCCGAAGTAGAAGCTGATGACCCACCGGCTTGAAATCTTGGTTTGTTCTGCTGAACATGCCTAAACTATTGTTCTTGTGGTAGACATTGCTACTGGTGTTGTGGTCCTCAGTAAGGAGTCCATTTTTGTGGCGTTGGTTGCTGAGGTGTAGTGAAAGTGGATCCTCTTTGGAAGCCATGGTATCCTAGTGACTGTCTAGCTAGCATCTGATGTTGCTGTGCACTTGATGACACCTACCCTACTGGTCTCCCTGGAGTCCTATTCTGACACCCATTCATAAGATACTCCTTTGCTATGAGGGCCTTCTAAATGACATCATGTAAGTTCTGAGGCATCAAAATCCTAACCTTTGCACGAATTCTGACATTAAGACCAAACAAGAACCTATTAACCTTAATTTTCTCAGTATTTAGGTGTGCAACATACCGAAGTAACTCCATAAAATGGGACTCATACTCGAGCATCATATGGCCGCCCTGTCTCAAGGCATTGAACTCATTGAGATGATGCTCAATGAATTCCTATGATAGGTACCTCTCTCAAAACCATTCCTTGAACAATTCCCATGACATTTCTTCGATGGCCATGTTCAATTGTGGCATGAGCATCTTCCACCATAAAAGAGCATTGCCCTTCAGTTGAAATAATTCCATTCATACCTTCATGTTGGAGGTATAGCCGCGAAGTGAAAAGCACATCGCCATATTCTCTAACCATGTCTCGGTAGCTGTGCCATCCGGGGCACCAAAGAACATGGGAAATTTAACCTTCTCGATTTCGTGGTGAATGCTACCAGCACCCACTAGAGCGCGCAGTGGAACCTCAGGGGGTGTCGATGCCCTAGCCTCATCTCTATCCAAATGGTTGATCAGTGCCTCCGACATCTGGTGAAAGGACCTCATCAGCCCAACCACATCACCCACAGCTATATGTTCCTGCCCAACAACCTATTCGTCTCCCTGGGGGTTAGACCCCTCATGCATGAATACTACTGGGGGTGTCTCACCTCCTCCCCTAGCACCCTGTCGTCTGCCTCCACGACATCCTCTAACCATGATTACCTGCACGAATACAAATCAATTTAATTAGAAATATTATAATAAAAAATTAATCAACGAAATTCATAGTGATCCCAAGTCGCGGGTCGAACCAACTCTGATACCATATGTAACGACCCCATCGTTACGACTACAAGCGACGCAAGCAAGTGCAAATATTTTTTTTTAAAGCGTGAAGGCAAAAACCACAATATTTAAACAACACAACTTGAAAATGAGCACAACGAACGCAAATCAGGAAGTAGACAACAACGACTCAGCACACTAGCACATTGTGCAACTGAACGAAACATGTGATAATAAACAATAATTAGAAACGATTTCCCACCTGACACAATAAAATAAAATCCCACAAGCTAAAGGACAAATAAACAACCCAACACAGTGGCTTCGACGACCAGGGACTAGAAACCTCTACGTCACGCAAACCCAACACCTTAAGGCATTACAAAACCAAGTACCAACATCCATTACAATGAACAATGCCCACATCAGGATGAACAAACTATGACTAGGTTAGCCCTCACATCTATCCATCAGGGTGTGCAATGATCCCCTCATCAGGAATCATGCCATCATAAGGCGATAGGCATGACAGTAACCATGGTGCAACACAACATTTCTAGGCCCTTAACCCATGTTAGATCCCTTGCGCTAGGAGACCAAATTAACTGTCAACACATGAGGACTAAACCCAAGCACCCAACCAACAATCAACAAGAAAACAAGACGCAAGGGAATCTAATGACTATAACATTCATACAACACATTAGCCTCCTTTCACAACAATTTCTAATGAAACCATACATCAATCTGTACACATTTAAAAANTTGTTGTGGCGTTGGTTGCTGAGGTGTAGTGAAAGTGGATCCTCTTTGGAAGCCATGGTATCCTAGTGACTGTCTAGCTGGCATTTGATGTTGTTGCGCACTTGATGACACCTGCCCTGCTGGTCTCCCTGGAGTCCTATTCTAACACCCATTCATAAGCTACTCATTTTCTATGAGGGCCTTCTAAATGACATCATGTAAGGTCTGAGGCATCAGAATCCTAACCTTTGCACGAATGCTGACATTAAGACCAAACAATAACCTATTAACCTTAAGTTTCTCGGTATTCAGGTGTGCAACATACCGAAGTAACTCCATAAAATGGGACTCATACTCGAGCATCATATGGCCGCCCTGTCTCAAGGCATTGAACTCATTGAGATGATGCTCAATGAATTCCTATGATAGGTACCTCTCTCAGAACCATTCCTTGAACAATTCCCATGACATTTCTTCGATGTCCATGTTCAATTGTGGCATGAGCATCATCCACCATAAAAGAGAATTGACCTTCAGTTGAAAAAATTCCATGCATACCTTCATGTTGGAGGTATAGTCGCGAAGTGAAAATCACATCGCCATATTCTCCAACCATGTCTCGACAGATGTGCCATCCGGGGCACCAAAGAACACGGGAAATTTAACCTTCTCGAGTTCACGGTGAATGCTACCAGTACCGACTAGAGCACGCAGTGGAACCTCAGGGGGTGTTGATGCCCTAGCCTCATCTCTATGCAAATGGTTGATCAGTGCCTCCAACATCTGGTGAAAGGACCTCATCAACCCAACCACATCACCCACAGCTATATGTTCCTGCCCAACAACCTGTTCGTCTCCCTGGGGGTTAGACCCCACATGCGTGAATACTACTGGGGGTGTCTCACCTCCTCCCCTAGAACTCTATCGTCTACCTCCACGACATCCTCTAACCATGATTACCTGCACAAATACAAATCAATTTAATTAGAAATATTATAATAAAAAATTAATCAACGAAAGTCATAGTGATCCCAAGTCGCGGGTTGAACTGGCTCTGATACCATATGTAACGACCCCATCGTTACAACTACAAGCGACGCAAGCAAGTGCAAATATTTTTTTTTAAAGCGGGAAGGAAAAAACCACAAGAGTTAAACAACACAACTTGACAATGAGCACAACGAATGCAAATCAGGAAGTAGACAACAACGACTTAGCACACTAGCACATTGTGCAACTGAACGAAACATGTGATAATAAACGATAGTTAGAAACGATTGCCCACCCGACACAATAAAAAAAAATCCCATGAGATAAAGGACAAATAAACAACCCAACATAGTGGCTTCGACGACCAGGGACTAGAAACCTCTATGTCGCGCAAACCCAACACCTTAAGTCATTACAAAACCAAGTACCAACATCCATTACAACAAACAACGCCCACATCGGGAAGCACAAACTATGACTAGGTTATCCCTCACATCTATCCATCAAGGTGTGCAATGATCCCCTCATCAGGAATCATGCCATCACAAGGCGATAGGCATGACAGTAACCATGGTGCAACACAACATTTCTAGGCCCTTAACCCATGTTAGATCCCTTGCGCTAGGAGACCAAATTAACTGTCAACACATGAGGACTAAACCCAAGCACCCAACCAACAATCGACAAGAAAACAAGACGCAAGGGAATCTAATGACTATAACATTCATACAACACATTAGCCTCCTTGCACAACAATTTCTAATGAAACCATACATCAATCTGTACACATTTAAAAATAATAATTATTAAAACATATAGTTCGTTGCAACCATTTTCCAAATCCCAATATCGGATAAGTATATATTGCTATCCTTTAAAACTGAATTCACTAGCTTGTAAAACTGAAACCATATGAATTCATTGTCTTATATCACTAATTAAAACTAAAACTATATCACTATCTTATGAATTCGCTAATTGCAACTGAAACAACAGATTATTCACATAACAATATATCGAATACATTTTTAATTATTGTGACTTATCGATCCAATCTATCGTTGTGATTGGGGTAAATGTTGTGAATAATTTGTGAATATTGCGATTTGTCAATAAACTATATCATTGTGATATATTACAAAAATTGTTGTCTAAATAATACCAAAATCATTGTTTAAACTTTACCAAAATTGTTGTCTACAATTTCCCACATTCTTTAATAGCAGTCTAATAATACATGAAATGTTGAGTTAATAGGATATCACTAATTATTAAAACATGATAGTGTTGTCTAATAAATGAAGGAG
>JASDQU010882572.1:29219-43799 GCA_032191745.1 Picea mariana | reverse complement strand
TCAGTCGGAAACCTGCCAACAAACAAGCAAATACAGTACAATAATATATCATCACTGAGGTAGGAATTCCCATACTTAGAATACAAATGACTCAAAGAATATAATGTCAACATGCAAATATACATGTCAAGTAATACAGGTCATGGCCACCAAACATACATTGTGGATCCATGCCATTATGACTCAAATCTGAACATAGCCACCAAAAATACATTGTGGATCTATGTGTTAATGACTCAAATTTGAACATAGCCATGATACATAAAATGTGGATCTATGAAACAGTACAAACTGAATATACTCCAACACAAACTGAATCTATCAGAAAATATCCAGGATCTTCATCTCCACCACTCTATAGTACGAATCTAACCATGTGAATACATGTGCTAAAGTCGAACATGGTAGAAAGCACTTGATTACCGGTCATTAGTGAATACCATTAACAAGTGTGAGGGAAATCACCATTAATGTCAATGACTCCCAAGGTACTCTAGTACAATCCAATGAATGTGAATCAATGGGCTAAGGTCAAACACTCAGCAAAATCTTTCGATCAGGGATCAATAATGAAAACCCATTGTCGAAAGCGAGGAAACCTATCATTGAGGCATGCAAGTTCCAAGGTACCAATTAGTTTCTAATTCTAATTCCTGGATAATGAGCTGAAGTCAATAGGAAAAGACTCGTCATAGGAGGGCCTTAATGTATCCCCCATCAATGACATGCAACAGGTAACAGGATTTGAAGTAGATCAGAGTAACAAATGATTCAGGACTGACTCAGGGATGGCCAACGCAATAGAAGACTTAAGGACTGTAGAAATGGTCGACACAATGGAAGGATTTTCGGGTTGAACTTATCTTTGAACATATTGATGACACGACAACTGTCCTGGAAACACTGACTCAAAAAAAGGGATCACATACCAATTTGTAATCTTATAAAGGATTTTGATTGGGAGACAATCAAATATTCCAACCTATACACAAGGTGAGTGAAAGGGTGTCATGTTCAAAAGTGACTCTTCCATAGAATACAGGTTTAGACATATTTCTTTCCCAATTTTTCCCCCACCATTTCTGGCGAGTACCTCTTTATTTTTACACAAGCTTGAGGAGGATAACATGTGCTTGTAAATGTAAGCTCATCCTTCAGACGAGTCCCTCAGAGCATGTTTAACGAACCCTAAGAAGGAGTGGTTCGGTCCCATATGGGTCTTTCGATGTTTGTTTAACGAGTCCAAAGAGAGAAAAATCGGGGGTTTTTCATGTTTAGAGAGTCTGAAAAACACTTAAAGAGAACTCTCTTAGTTCCTTTTTCATAAATTGGTTTGATGAGACCGAAAAAGTGATAGCCTTCCATCCATCAAACTTTTTCTTCAAATACTTTTATGAGCATGAAAAGAATAAGATCACTCGACAATGTTTTCATGTTTAGAGAGTCTGAAAAGAGCTTAAAGGGAACTCCAGGGAGTTCCTTTTTCGTATAACCTTTACGAGTTCGAAAAAGTGAGAAAAGTTTATCCGGTTACATTCTCATTGATTTACGAGCATGAGAAAGAACAAAGACTAATCCCAGTAACTTATTCTCATTTATTTACTAGCACGAGAAAGAACAAAGACTAAGCTTGGTAACTTATTCTCGTGTATTTACGAGCATGAGAAAGAACAAAGACTAAGATTAGGATTGTTTTCTTTTTTACGCAATCTTTAAAACAAAACAAAACTATGCTTGGGATAGATTTTATTTTTACACAAGCTTAAAACTAGCCAAAACTATGCTTGGACCTGGTTAACAAGAGGAAGCTACGATTGAGGTAGGTGGTTTCATTTTTAGAGAGTCTTGAACCAGAGAAAACAATGCTTGCGACTTCCCAACACATGGTTGGTACTTAGCCCCCAGCTTAAGAAACTAGTAGCTTAACTTCATCATGGAGTCCAGAGGCTGTAAGAATTGCTCCCCAAGCTTCGTTTCATCCAACTGCAAAGGTGAATGAAATGAAGCTTCAAATACTAGATGAAGGACTTGACTCAAACAGAGAGGGGGGAAATATTATTTCATTTTTTAACGAGCTTTACACAGGAATAGGAACTATGCTCAAGAATCCAGGTTCAATCCNTTTACGAGCATGAGAAAGAAAAAAGACTAAGATTAGGATTGTTTTCTTTTTTACGCAATCTTTAAAACAAAACAAAACTATGCTTGGGATAGATTTTATTTTTACACAAGCTTAAAACTAGCCAAAACTATGCTTGGACCTGGTTAACAAGAGGAAGCTATGATTGAGGTAGGTGGTTTCATTTTTAGAGAGTCTTGAACCAGAGAAAACAATGCTTGCGACTTCCCAACACATGGTTGGTACTTAGCCCCCAGCTTAAGAAACTAGTAGCTTAACTTCATCATGGAGTCCAGAGGCTGTAAGAATTTCTCCCCAAGCTTCGTTTCATCCAACTGCAAAGGTGAATGAAATGAAGCTTCAAATACTAGATGAAGGACTTGACTCAAATAGAGAGGGGGGAAATATTATTTCATTTTTTAACGAGCTTTACACAGGAATAGGAACTATGCTCAAGAATCCAGGTTCAATCCCTAGACCTTTGTTTCATTTTTTAACAATCTTCACACAGAAACAGGAACTATGCTCATAACCTATGTTTCATTTTTTAACGAGGTTGCTACAGAGACATAAAAACTAGCCTCGGAACTGGTTTCATTTTTTAACGAGCTTGAAATTAGAAAACCATGCTCAGGGCTGGTTTCATTTTTTAATGAGCTTGAAATCAGAAAACCATGCTCAAGGCTGGTTTCATTTTTTAATGATCTTGAAATCAAAAAACCATGCTCAAGGATGGTTTCATTTTTTAATGAGCTTGAAATTAGAAAACCATGCTCAATGTCCTCTTCTTGATCATGGCTCCCAAGAGGACAATGCTCTGAAAGGACACCATGTCAAGGGACAAAAATCATGCATGGATTCCAAGAGGTCTTGACTCGATGGAAGAAACACACTCTGGAAAGAACACATGTCGAGGGTCGCGACAGGGGTAAGGAGGGAAGGCTCCAATAGCCCTACCGAAGATATCACCATGTAAACTACCGGATCTAATTCAAAAGAGATTGAGCTTACGGTGAGAGGCTCATCTTCATCAAGATTTGAAGGCATGGGAGACAATGCTAGATAATGAACATGTGGTGGGAGTGATTTCGTCTGCATATAAGAACCATTTAGGGAGGTAATCCAGTCAGGACCGATGAATGAAAGTTTATCAATAGTCACAATTCTTCCATCGTGAGGGAAATATATCACACAAAAAAGAGTGGACACAATATCTTTCATGGCGTAGACATAATCCTGCCCAAGAAGTAAAGAGAAATCCAAGGGGTCTTGGACTACCATAACATCAATAAAAACARTTTTCCAACCCAAAGTAACAAGAAACTGAGGAAGGGTCCCTAAAGGTTGACTGGTTMTTCTATTAAAAGCTAACAGATTCTGTGTAACCGACGTAAGTTGAGGACAACCCAAATCTTGCCAAGCAATAGAGGACAAAATACTAATAGACACAGCTTCATCTATCAACGTTTGAGGAACGTCTTGACCACAAACCTGTACTATAATCGGGAAAGGAATGTGAGAGGGAAGACGAGATCTAGTTAGCACACCCCAATTAAAAAGGATGGCCTCATTACTGGGAGGAGGTCCGTTCCATGGGAGAAGGAGGAATGCCCCCCAGCACGGTAGATTTTGTTTCAACAAGAAAAACATGGGCAGTATCGGGTTTACTCTCTAACGGGAGAGTAGGATCGACTGATGACGGGATCAGATCGACCACTTGGGTTGAATTCTCCAAAGGGAGAATGGGGTTGATGGGTGGAAACGGATCGACCACTTGGGTTTCACTCTCTAATGGAAGAGTGGGATCGACTGAAGATGGGATCAGATCAACCACTTGGTCAACTGGTTCAACTAAGGATGTGACCATATTGACCGCTTGATCAACTAGACTGACCGATGAAGTGGATGGATCGATTGTTCCATCAACTACAGGTGGGTCGAGAGTAAGTTTGTGATAAGCAACTAGAAGTTGAGGCTGTGAAACAATCATGTCTTCCAAATTTTGAGGCTTCATCCATACGAGGGAAAAGGTGAGTTTTATGACTCCATTTTCATAACATGCATGGGAACTTGACTCTAATTTTCTTCTTCCCAATGGTATATTGACTAGTTGACGGGAGTTCATCAACATGTTGTTCAGAGGATGATGACATGGGTTGGTGAGGGTGTGCATACCATGCTTCGATAACCTTGGATAGACCAGGGAAATCCTTAAGAAGATGGCTACCCTTACAAATCATGCAAGGGTACTTGGGCTTATGGGTTGTTTCGATGATATTGTCATCATCAACACTCCCAACACGATTAACAGTAATTGGTTTCTTTCCAACATGTCCAGTAGTGGTTGGAAGTTTGGACCCTTGTTTATTTTCCTTCTTCTTATTCTTTCGTTGCTTCTTCTTCTTATCCACCGAGTTACTAGCTTTAGATCTTTCACTCGGTGAAGAAGATRAAATGGAAGAAGACCTTGCAAGTAAAGAAGGTGAAGTAGATCTTACTGGTGAAGAAGGTGAAGGATCAACATGAGGTTGATTTTATTGGGTGGAAGTGCTTACAAATGAACCACTAACTGCATTTGGGACTACCTGAGTGGAAAACAACAATACCGGTAATCCAATTGTGAGACCTGGAAGGCTCAAAGTAGCGATGTGAGGAGGACCACTGTTTGTGTAAGAAGGAAAAACAAAATGTTCCCCTGGAAAATGGGTTCCCTCATTGGTCATTCTGGGAACTGACACCATTAAATAAAGATCCAACCTAGATTTCGTTGGGGAAAACAAACAACACACGCTAAAAATCTAGTAAGAAAGCAAGCAAACAAAACCTTCTCACAATGAACACACTAGTTGGTGATAAAATCCAATGTCGTGAGAACAATGTAAGAAGGGGTTGAGATAGAGAGGGTGGAAAAGTTACATTGACGACCTGCTTAATGGACTTACACCCTAGTGAAATCTCCCACACATAAACCTGGGTATACCCTCCAAGGATCCTTAGTGAGTTTGGCCAACGTTGATTCCAGGTATTGTGAAGACTTGCCCCTCCACAGTCACCTTATGTAAATACCCTAAAGAGATAGGCCACTAAGGTTACCAATGACGACAATGATGCTTGGGGAATAAGTCGATAGTCTGATCCATGTGCAAGGGAAGGGTATCTAGCCCAAAATCAACTTGAAAGGCTTCCACTCATCATTGTGGGTATACCTTCAAGTGCCCCCCATAATACGCACAATCTCTACACCAAGACCAACAAAGCAAGGTGAGTAACTCTTCCAGTCTCAATGTGACCTTAGGTTTGACCATTGTGTGAGAAGGGCTTCCCAGGAAAAAATGTAGAAAGTGGATTTCACCACTCCCTAGCTCAAGATTCTATGTTTGTTCGCAGCTTTGGAAAGTTATCTTTCACACCTACTTGAAAGCCCTGCAACTAATCTAATGTAGGTTTGCTACCAGAAAATATAAAAAATGTCGAATCAATTTTTATAAGAGATTTATTTTTAAGGTTGTTGTTACTCAAGAGGAAAATGACGTGGACTAAATGATGTTTTGACCGACTCTAAACAATGCAAAGAAATGAGAATGCAAATATTTCACTTCGATGAAAGCTATATTACGAGAAGGAGAAAATGTTTATCATTCCCAGATGCACAATGTCCCAAATGTTTTATTAAACTCATCAATATCAAGATTCTAAAGAAATGAGAAAAATAGACTATACACCAATACATGATTCTTGCCCCCCCTAGCCATGAGGGGGAATTTGTTTTAGAATTCAAGACCAAAAACGCCAAAAATCATGCAATTTTGCTACTTCAAACGTAAAGATGCCCCTAAACCAATGCAAAGCAAGAAAATTAAAACTTTTTTTTCAAAGAGACACTAAAAGCAAGAGCGAGTTTCCTCAAAACAAAAGAAACCCAAACTAAGTTTCTCTTTTAACACGATTTATTCAAAAAAAGAAGTATTCTTTCACTAAACAATTCTAAAGAAAAACAATGCTTTGTAACAGAAAGACACTCAAAGGAAGAGATCAAATATTTAAAAAAAAAACAAAGCAAAGATAAGGTAAATATGGCTGAAAGTATATTCAATTTTTTTCAAGAAGACTGTAATCAGACCCAACAAATCACCCCAGAACCATATCACAGATCTAGGCAGGGAAAACCACCAAAAACAATTTTTTTCAAAATTTTTGCAGGTTGGAAGACTGAAATAGTGCATAAATCCTTGATCGCCGCAGGCCAGGTATGGGTAGGGTGCGGAATTTCCACACTGGTCTAAACAGGTAGGGTGCGGAAATCCTATGCCTCCACACTGTCCCTCATAGCAGGGTGTAGAAATCAAAGTAAAAATGAAAAATTATAAAGTAAGAAGGTTTTTCCAGTGTGCTTTAATTAGTCTGAGAGTCAAGTTGGATCTCCCAATGACTTAGAAAACAGAATCCAAACAATCAAAGAAATAAATAAAGAAAAACTAGGAAAACAATCTGATCCCCATTGGAGTCGCCAATTTTGTTATCAGGCTAATTTTTAAGTGCGGACACAAATCAATTCCCCTAGCTTCACTATGAAACTAGAACAAAACAAGACACTACAATACTCTTTCCTTATATTTCAATCATAAAATGAGAAATGGATCTAGAACATACCTTTTAAATATCGAAGATCCGACCTCACCAATGCATTCCAAGCTCTGTCGCGAGGCTTATGGAGAAATATCTGCAAATAAACACAAGCCAACGAAGATAAGAATAACAGAGTCTATTTGATATGAAACTATGTACGTGATCAAGGAATCATACAATATGGACAAATAACATTCATATAGGAAACAAAAGTATATATGTATTAAAGAATGTGGAAGAAAGATACAACTAGATGCCTTGATGCTGTCAGGTTCATTCCAACAGTTCCTTGCTTCCTACACACTTCATACTCCAAGGATTCTGAGACCATGAATATGATAGCTACTCACAATCTATCTTGACAAAGCAAATCTCAAATCCAATATGCAAGATCCAAAAACTCCAAGCTACAAAACTCAATAACAAGCCAATCTCAAAATATTAATCCCAAGCCAAGTTAACTTTCTCCATGAGAGCTCCTCTCCTTTTATAAGCTGAAGAGGATAAGGTGAGAGGTTAGGATCATCCCACTAAATCATGAAAGAGAGTCAGATCCAAAACGTTCGGAAGCCACCTCACTATAGAAGCTTATCCTTCTAGAAGCATCGAGAAAATGCTCATTTTTCAAACATATGAAGGTCGTCGCACCCTAGCTATAGAGAAACCTGCGGAAACTCCGCAGCCTAGCTATGGTACAGCCTGTGGAAATCAGGCATTTCTGCACCGTGTGTATAGAGCAGCCTACATAAATCCTCTTTAATAGGGTTTTTTACAAAGGAAAATATAACTTCTTCTCTCAGCAAAAGTTCTTCTCCCTTCTTTCTTCAGGAATTCAGGCCACTGACCCCTCTAAATGCAACAAATAGGTTTACATCATTAACGGTCATAGGGATGATGAAAATAATGTGTAATAGTGAACCACATTAATTTCTTTTGTATTGATGTATTTTTTGTTATGATGTGTTGGTTTAATATGTTTACACATGTAGTAGATGCATAATGGCTAATATAAACATGTGTCTGATGGTTCCGCGCAGATGTTGAATCGTTAAGTAAGATCAATTTTTCATATGTTTCTATGTTTTTATGAGTTCGCACACAAGGTATATGAATGAATGTTAAGTAAATAGTAAGGATGAATGCCTCTTATTCCCCCATGATTGTGGAAGCCTGGTTCTTGCATTCCCTATAGGTACCTCGGGTGAGACTTCACCTTCTTGCAAGTGATGCCGAAAGGGATGGTATCTTGGGATTTGTTGGTGAATTAATGTTTAACCTCGGGTATTCCCACTGGGTGCCAACAAATGGTTATGTTTCTGGGACCAGGATCTACAAATGACGGGAATGTGGAGGTAAACTAAGGAGGATATCGGGAAATGGTTAAAAAATAAGGATATCGAGTTTGCAGTAGATTAGAATCAAAATCCATGAATCAACAAAAAATAATGGTTACAAATGTATGTTTTTACAGATTTGCATGAAATTTTCGTTGTTGATTTCCCAAATTTTGACAGAGTGGATCCATAGATTTGTTGAACAAATTGGAAGATATCATATTGAGGTTTCAAGAAATTGGACTCCTGAGCTAATTCAAAAAGTCAATACTATAAGCAATAAGGTATCAAACGCAATTGATTACTAGATGGATAACGTGTTGGGAGGCTATGTTCTTGAATTTGTTATAGATTGTACTCATCGTATAATTTTTTTGAAAGAGAATTATTTAAGGGATCGCATGGAATATACCTAAAGTCAATATCTACTTGGACTAAGATAATGTTGTGCAACAAGGGAGTCATGAATATGGAATATGATTTCCTAAGAAGCTAAGAACCTTCACGCATAGGGGGGACTAGGGGATAAACATGGAATGGTCTAAGTGTCGCAGGGAAGAATGAATAAGTAATGGATGGGTTGATGATGTCGAGAGTGGAAGAAGGTGTGACATACGGAGATATTGGAATATTATGCAGTGGTAAGAGATTTAGACCGAATAGGAAGAGGATTGTGGTTTAGAGAGAGGGACAACATAATGATTTTGAAGAAATAGACATTGGCATAATATTTTAGATCATACCACACATAGAAGGTCAAATCAGTACTTTGGAAGAAGATCACACTCAAGACAGACTCTGTGTCTAACCCAGGACCCTTTTTTCGTCTCTGAGATCTGAAGGAAATTTGGCGATTGTAGTTAGTAAGAGAAGTATATATAGTATTCAAGGGAGTCAGAGAAGTGGAAGTATTATAGTAACCCAGCTTCAGATAGTAACATTTAGAAGGAATACTGTGTAAAACATGATGGTGGGGGTAGATTCCACCTTAAGGATGCCTCTCTTTCAAGGGGTCAGCTCAGAATATCTAGAACAACATTTGTTAATTTGTGACACAATATGAACTATGAAGAACATCGAGGATGATGATGTGAAGATTGTGCAGTCGGTGATGACCTTCAGGGATCACACATTATTATGGTATATGAAGTATCAAAATACTATTCCCACGGGACAAACAAGAACATTCGCAGAGGTAAGACAAGCCTTGTTGAAAGAATTCTAGAATCCTAAGTCTCAGACCCAATGCATTATAGAGATGAACGAAATCAAGCAGATAGTGAATGAATCAGTGTGGAACTATGATCAAAGATTTAAGATACTAAAGGATCGGATGAAATTACATATTCCAAAAGAACAACATAGAGAGTGGTTTATTGCAGGATTATTGCCGCATATATGTTTCCCTTTTACGCAATATAAGATCATGTCGTAGTCGGAAGATTTAGAAATCAATATGAAATTGGAATCATCCCCCATGGGACAAAATAATGTGGGTATGGATCAAGTTTAGTCATAGTTTTTTGCACTGACTATTCAGTTACAAGAAATTACGAAAGGAAAAGAAAAGCGCAAGGGAGTCTAGTGTATCACATGTAATATAGAGGGTCATCATAAGGATGAATGTCCAACTTTCCAGCAATATTTGAATACATGACCTCCAAATCTAGTAGGGTTATGGTGTGAGATTTGCAAGACAATCAGTTACAACCCTCATAATTGTTCATTGATGCAAAAATATTAGAGTACTGCGAGGAACCTTCTTTGTAACTTTTGTAGGTTATTGGGACATGAAGAGAAGGATTCTCGTGCACTTGATCTAATGAGAGAGTGCACATAATACACATATAGAGTACAAGAAGAAGAATTAGAAGGGGAGCTTTGTAGTATAATACTCCACGAGGATAGAATCAAGGAGGATGAGGAGTTTTTAGAGGACATGGAAGAGGAGTCTTTGGCAGTGGGACATGATCTATTATATGTTATAACTCTAATCAACTAGACACTTGGCATAAACAGTCTGAACTCATGCATGATGTGTACTTATTGCAGAGCACTAGACCATGCGACAGAGGATCTCCCACAGTTGATCATGAAATGGAAATAAAATAGGAATGCAAATGTACAGATGATAGCAACTGAAAAGAGCAACGAACAACCTAAGTTAGCAGTGATTATGCACATAGGGATGAGAACTGGAGTTGATGCGATGGACCAAGGGAATAGAATACACCAGTGGTTAAGGAAAGAAGTTGAGCCTCTTCCATTATTTGATCCTAGAAAAGAGAAAGAGACATACAAGAAATACAAAAATGAAGTGATAGGAGTAGAATGAATAGCATCAAATTTATCAGTGCCATGTTTGTATGAAAGACCTCTCATGTATGATATGCCTCCAGTGTATGACCATTCAGAAAGTCAAGTTGAAAATGTAAGCACTTTGAAAGATTCCTTAAGAAGTTGTTTAGAATTAATGAAGGATGAATATGTTTTGAGTATGCTACGTGGAATGAATGACCATTGTGCACAATAGAAATAGATATTGTCGCATACATAGTAGTTAACCATGTGCACCGTAAAAGGAGAATGAATAGGGAGTTTTGGCTAAATGTGCAGATACGAAATTATGACATGGAAAATCTTATTCTAGATCTAGGTTCCAATGTGAATTTCATCCCAAGGTAGACTTGGGAGATGATGGGTCAGTCGAAGCTAATTTGGTCACCTATCCAGTTGAGATTAGAAAATCAACATAAGATTGTTCTAGTTGGAAGGTTGAGAGGGGTAAGTGTCAATATTGATGGATTGTGCAGTGTAGAAAACTTTGAAGTGATCAAAATAGTAGATGGTAGTACACCTTATCCAACACTATTGGGACTTTATTGGGAATTTGATAATCATACTATCATTGATATAAAGAAAAGAGATATGGTATTAGAAGTAGAATACTTGAATTTTATTGTGTCGTTAGATCCCACTAAAGGAAGAAGATTTGCAGAAATAGTAAAGAGAAAAGAACTTGATAATATGTATAATATGACTGTGTGGATGGATGATTATGTGAATCCTATAGATGAAGGCATACTTAGTTGGAGAAGTATTAGTTCATGCATGTTAGACTTAGAAGAAGCCTTCAAACATTTGTTGTAGAGATTGCAAGAGGTGTCTACAAGGAAATGTGCTTGGATTACTCACGCGTTGCGATGGATTGGAACTATGATGTGTGAAACTCCAAGGTATGATGTAATAACTGATATAGTTTCTTTTATAAGAGAGTTTGAAATGCAAATATCATATCATCAGAGACAACTAGCTTTAGATGTTTCACTGAAAGAAACCCCTGTAAGATGGTGGGTTGCACACAAGTATGGAATAAGAGATTTGCAGTAGTGCAAAAGTTTATTGCAAGTTAGATTCAGAACAGAGAATGAAAGTATCATGCATAAGTATAATAGATTAAGTTTCCCTATAGAACATATTATGAAGTTTACCGCGACATGGAGATCAGTACCTAGGAAAGAGTGGACACATCTGTTTATGCATACTCTGGACACAATTCCAAAGAATTGGTAAATAGAACTAGAAGTGTATAGAAAATAGAAGATTGGGAAGATTCAACCAGGAACTTCAAAGTAATGTTCAATTTTGAAAATAATAATCCTTTKATTGACTCGTCCTTTTAGGTTATCAATAACAAGACTTTTTTGACAGAAGGCTCGATGTATAGTGCACCTAGAGTTACCGCGACAGTTGAAGAGGTCTTTCACTGTTATAATTTTGTTGAAGAATACCAAGAAGAGAAAGATCYTAGGAATTTGCAGATACCAGAAAATGAAGGGGAGMATGCAGTAGAGGGACCACATATTGAATCTATGGTGTATGTCAAGCCTTTGAGAACACAGAAAGTGAACATCGATACAGAAGATAAGCCTAAGTTTACAAACATAGTAGACTATTGGAGTGAGGAAACAATTGAGAAGATTGTCAACTTACTGTGTGAATACYAGGATCTGTTTCCAACTACATTCTAAAAAATGAAAGGGATTGTTGGGGAGTTAGGAGAAATGAAGATTCCATTGAATCCAGATGCAAAAAATGTGAAGCGGAGACCAAATAGAATGAACTTAGCATATAAGATAAAGGTAAAAGTAGAGATAGGAAGGATGTTAGAGGATGGAATTATAGAACCTATTGAAGAATCAAAGTGGATCATTCCAACCGTAGTTCAAGACAAGAAGACACAAGGAATAAGTATACGTGTAGATTTGAGAAGGTTAAATGATGCTTTTTTACATGACCTATTTCATACCCCATTTACAGATGAAGTTTTGGATAATGTAGGAGGTTAGGAGGCTTACTCATTTACAGATGGATTCTCAGGATACACCAGATAAGTATTGTGAAAGAAGATGGATATAATAACACCTTTAAGACAGAACAAGGTTTTTACCAGTACACAGTTATTCTATTTGGTTTAAAGAATGCACCAACAATATTTTCCAGAGTAGTTGTTGTAGCTTTCAAAGAGTACATTCATAAGTTCTTATAAGTGTACTTAGATTATTGGAAAATATTTATTATGTTCAAGGATCGTGTTAAAACTTTGTGCTTAATGTTGCATAGATGTAGGCAGTACCATATCTCGTTGAATTTGAAGAAATTCATTTTTTTGTACCTATTGGAATTTTCTTGGGCATGTGGTGTGTAAACAAGGATTATTAGTTGATCCTACAAAGATAGTTGTGATTTTTTATTTTCCACCACCAACTTTATTGCAACAGTTGAGAGCCACATTGGGTCATACATGATAATATAGAATTTTCATCAGAATATATAGGAAGATCACAACCCCTATGGAGAATTTGTTGAAGAAGGAAGTTAAGTATTAGTGGAATAACGAATGTCAGAAGAGTCTGGATACATTGAAACATAATATGGTCACCGCGTCGATTCTATTTTTTCCTGATTGGAGAAAGGAATTTCATGTTCATGTGGATGCATTGCCTATAGAATTGGGAGTCGTTTTGGCTGAACCAGGGGAAGGAGAGTTAGACCATCGGATTGAATTTTCAACCAAAATCTATCATCTATAGAAAAAAACTATACTATGACAGAATGAGAAGGTCTGGAAATGGTGTATTCCTTGCAAAAATTTAGACATTATCACTTTGGATCTCACTTTAAGATATATACAGACCATTTTGTGCCGAGATACCTAGTTAACAATCCAGTGTTGGGGGAGGGAGAACCTGCATATGGCTATTGTTGTTTTGGGAATATGACTTTTATGTGATCACGAAACTAGCAAAATTTAAGTCAGGACCGGATCACTTATCACGCATACTGTCAGGTGAAGATGCAAGAAACGTGGATGAAATTTTACTAGACGCACACTTATTTTATATTAAAATGGTTGATGACTATTTTGTAGACATGGTCCATTTTTTGATTACATGAATAGCCCCATAATAATTCACAGTTTTGCAAAAGAAGCAACTAGTAGTGAAGGCAACGGACTACTAGATAATAGCATAAAATCTACAAAGGTTAGGCGCAGATGATATTCTGCAACGCTATGTATTAGAGAATGAAATACATATGATATTGTTAGAGGCACATGGAGGGGTTTTGGGAGGGCACAATGAAGAAAAATAAATATCTCAGAAGATATTGCATGCACGACTATGGTGTCCTACCCTTTACAAATATGTTAAGGAATTCTTCTATAGTTGTGATTTTTGTCAAAGACTTTGGAAGCCTTCTAGGAGGGATGAAATGTTGTTAGTACTACAAGTGACATTACAATATTTTGATAAATGGGAAGTGGAAATTGTTGGGCCAATTAATCCACCATATAAGAGGTCGGGAGTTAGATACATCATTACTGCGATAGACTATTTAACCATATGGGTCAAGGAAGAACCAGTCAGATACTGCAACACAAAGATAGCTAGATGATCAGGGATGCCGAAGAATAATTAAGAGTGATCAAGGAAATCATTTTATGAATTACAATATTACTTCTTTTATAGAGGAGTTTCAGATTCATCATCAGAAGAGCACTCTATTCATCCTCAGGAAAATGGAATAGTGGAAGTATTCAATAAAATATTGAACATGCGCTGAAAAAGGTTTGTAATGTAAGTTAGTATGACTAGGATTTGAGGATTCCAACAATGTTATGGGCATATAYGACCACAAGTAATAAACTAATAGGATAAATTATGTTCAAATTGATGTATGGACAAGATTTTTTTATTCTTATGGAATTCATAGGACCGAGCTTGCACATAATTTCTACGTGGACAAAACTTACAGATTCTAGTGCAGTGGAGAAGAGACTGACATAACTAATGGAATTAGAAGAAGATCATTTTGTCATAGGTTTTCATCATTAGGTTCAAAAAGCACGTGAGAAATATTAGCATGACATACATATCAAGTAGAATAAGTTTCAGACAAGAGACTTAGTACTATTGTATGACAATTTTTTACAGCACC
>JASDQU010882572.1:0-21273 GCA_032191745.1 Picea mariana | reverse complement strand
TAGGAGACTAGGAAAAAGGGATAAGCTTGAGGGCTTAAGTCAAAGAGAATATTATATTATTATTCCTAAAGACTATGGTGAGGATAATTATTTCATCCTAAGTCTTATGGGAAGTGGAATGATCCACAAGTGGAGAGAAATGAGCTCTAGGAGAGCCATGTGTCAACCATAGTGCATGCAAATATATGTGGGGAAAATAGTTTGTTTTCCCATTTTTTTCCCTTTCACTAACGAATGGAGGCACTCAGCCATTTTCCTCCGGGAGTTGACCTATGTATCATGCACGCACCCCTGGAAATTGTACACACACCTTTAACAATGATCCTATACATTTCCTATTAGGCACAACACACATGTACCTTACCTGAGACCGTATTGTGCCTTAACCATTTGATGTTGCTTCCAACACAGTTCTCTATCTGAGTGTCATTGTTTCCTTTACCCATTTTTTGTTATTTTTTTTACCTGATCCTGTAATTGGTTGACTTGAGAGATGGATTGAAGAAGCAGGTTGTCAGGACTATGAGCAACTCTCTCCAAGTGAGAGAGGTTGTTGGGGAAGATATTTCCCAGAGGGAGCTCAACTGCAGTTATAGTGCTCTGAGAATTCATGTATGTTTTGTTGTTGAAGCCCTGGAAGGGAAGTGGGGCAGCTAAAGGATTGTTGAGCATAGAAGGGGCACACTTCCTAGGGTGGGAAAAACATGTGGGGAATGAGAGGTTGTAGGCGGTTAGTGTGATTTGGCTCATGGAATGGAATCTTTCTGGTTGACTGTGTAACTTCCTTTTCTCTCATCCTAGCCTGGGAATATGTTTACCCAGGTGGAGTTTAGTCCCATATCAGGGGTGACCCACTACGGAGAGTGATGAGCAGCATTGTATAAGGTTGGGAGGTTCGTGGAAGGTCTGCACACAGTTGGTGGTCTTCTGTAAAAATATAAGTATCATTTATGTGCTCAATTGCATGCTTTTATAATTATGAGTATCGCCTGTGTATGTTGTATGTATAGGCTTACTGTTATTTCCACGTTAATATGTGTATAAGAATAATGTAAATGTCTATTTAAGTTTTATATGTATGATGTTCCACAATAGTTTCTGTGTGTCATATCCCAGCAGGTATATGGTTGGGTATGTTACAATTTTGAATATCAGAAACAAGAGAGTTTGGTTGTGGAATTCCCTGACCTGGGAGGCCCTAGGTGTGCCACAAATTGGTATCAAAGCATAGTAAGAGTTGTTTTATGGAGTAGCATGGCTCGGCCTAGGTGGTTGGGGATTCTAGAAATTGGTATCAGAGATCCGGTTTTCAACACTCATCATGGATGGGCTGTATAAGTGGAAATTGAAGAAAACTTTTCAGAAGGAATGGTTGTCAAAATGGACAAAAATTGTGTTTCAAAGCATCCATGAGTGCCAAGAGGGCACTAAGAGAGTTCCTTAGATGTGTTTGAAAGCTTTGGAATCTTAGAGGTTCGAGAAATCCAATAGAGGAAATAAACCACTGTCACCGTGGTTTTAGGGCCCCAAATTTTAGATTTGGGCCATCATATTTGTTTGGTAGAAGGCAGATTGTTCACAACCATCAGATCTAGGAAAGGAGCATAGAGGTTAACCTTCAAGTCCTTCAGACTTTGTTGCTTCGGAAAATTTTAATATTTTGACAAAAGGAGGTAAAATTCCTGAAGCTACGAAGTCCCAGAGTGGATCTACACCATAGATCATTTGGGATAAGGAAGACCGTTGGACTCCCCAAATGGTTCGACATTTTGGTGTTCGGGGAAATCTGTTTGTGGTTGTGCAGATTGGAGTTTTCTTCGAGGTTCTGAAGTCTAGAACTAATCTGGACCATCCATTAATTAGAAACTCTTGTCTATAGATTATCTAATGTTCAAAATTTCGATGTTTGATAGTGTGGGTGGTGGGTTGGTGTTCAACAGCAAAATCCTTTGAAGCCTGAAGTTTTGAAGTCCCGGAGCCCCAAATTTTTGAAGCTCTGGGGAACACCTATTCAGAATTTCGGAGTTCAAGTGTTTTGATGTGCTCTGGTGTGGGATTCTCCAAAGTCCCGAAGTTTCGGAGTCACGAAGCACTAGAGTGATGTGAAATGTTGATGTCACCTAGAGTGACATGGACCTGTTCGAAAGTTCGATGTTCGAGAGTTTTGAAGGATGTTGTAGACGAAACCTCTGAAGCCCAAAGTTTCGAAGTCATGAAGCACTAGAGTGACATGGCCTGTTGAAGTCCCCTAGGGTGAGGTGGACCCACTTTAGGCTTTCCACATGTCATCGTGTTTCATGTTGTTCAAATACCGCTCGTGCCAGTTAGAACCTGACATGTGTCACTCGTCGGGTTGAGAAACGTGTCATCTCTACATTTCTTCCATGTAGAGAACCTCCCTGGTGCATGGTTTATTATGAGACTTCAATTGTTCACTAGTTTGGCATTTTGAGGGAACGATGTGTGGAGTAGACAAAAATTCTAAAGCCTGAAGTCCCGAAGCTTCAAAGTAGCTGAGCCCCGAAGCTCCGAAGATGTACTGTGCAAGGATTCACCAGTTCAATTTTCGAGAGGGATAAGGCATGAAGTAGCAAGAGCTTATGAAGATGGAGTTCTAGAGCCTTGAATTCATGAAGCTCTATATTAGCACATTTTAGATAAGAGCTTGGACATATCCCTTGGTTATATGAAGCTTCGATCGAAATAAAACAGGGCTAGTGCTGAATTGTTGTCTTTAAAGACAAATTGTTCAAATATCCATAACTTCCTACTCAAGACTCAAAATCGAGCAAGGGATCAATCATTGGAAAGATCTTGGACAACAAAACATAAATGTTCACCTAGGAAATTGAGTTGAACAGTCAATTTCTCAGAAAAATCAGAAGAAAGGAATCTGATATATTATTTGAACAAGAATGGTTCATATTTTCATGAAATTGTTGAGTCAGTTAGCCTGACAAAGTTATGTTGGCTGCACATTTTGCAGATTTAAGAACAACTTGATCAAGTCAGGATCAACACAAAGTGTAGAGATATGGAACATGAATAGGGGGCTTACAGCGAGGAAGATGAGATCATATGGATGGATTTCCATTTGGGTATTGAAGGAACAAACTCCAATGGACATGGAGAAGGAAAGGTTGAAAACATCAATATGGTAGAGACCTTTAGAAATTTACAGAAATATTTCCAAAGTCACAAGGATGATAATGAAAGGCTTATGAAATACAAGGAGTAGTAGGAAGACTTTAACATGAAGTTAATGCAGAGCTTGGACAGAATTGAAAAGAAATTGGATAAAGAGAATGGCTCAAGAAAATTAGGAAGCCATAGGTCTCCTTAGGAGAAAGGAAGATCAAGAAGTGTTGGCAGACATCACCATCACACTAAAATAAATTCCAATAGGAGAGCTCACAGCAGCTCAATTCCATCCCCTGTTAGGAAGCATCATAAGAGGTATGGGGTGGATGAACTGTGAGGAGAAATGAACAAAATCAAACCTCCTACTTTTGTTGGTGAGAACAAGAAGGATGAAGATGTTGAGACATGGTTGTTAGGCATGAGAAAATGCTTCCAATTGCATAATTATTCTTTACATGCAGAAGGAAGAATCACTATTTATCATCTTAAGGGAAAGGCATCCATGTGGTGGGATCAACTTGTGCAAGTGCAACACATTAAAGAGAAAAATAATTCTTGGAAGGAATTCAAGAGGTATTTTAAAAATAAATACTTGACTAAGAGATATTATGATAAGAAAATGAAGGATTTCTTTGAACTCAAGCTTGGAAGTATGTCGATTGACGAATATGAGAGAAGGTTTTTGGAACTGTTGAAGTATGTCTCCTTCATCAAGGATGAGACAGTTAATATTCAAAGGTATCTTATCGGGCTTCCATCTTTCATTAGTGACAACATTCAATATGATTATCCCAAGACATTGGAAGAGACCATAAGGTGAGATAAATTCCTATATGATCAGCATAAAGGAAATCCAACTTTCCAAAAATATTGGGAAGACAAGAACAAATTCAAGATGGAACTGAGGAAGAAGGGGAATAAGCCACCATTCTTCAGAAAAAATCCTCAAGGACAACCAACTTCTAGAGAGCCCAGATTGATTGAGACAAGTGGAAAAAGGCCAAGGAAGCCACCTATTTAGTGTTGGGGTTGTAAGGGAGATCATATGTTTAGAGATTGTCCCCACATAAGTGACAAAGTGAGAGTTGTTCACAATGTACAACAAGCTGAAAAAGTGGAGGACATGGGTAGAAATGTACCAAGGATCTATGTATCTCTGGAAAACAAGCAAGTTGAGTTTCAATCACACATGATTGAAGTGGTAGGTATGATCAACAACCAAACCGTTCCAATTTTATTTTTTTCAAGAGCTAGTCATAGTTATATAGATCCTAAGGTGGTGGAAAGATTTCATTTTCCAAGAAGAAAGCATGAGAAATCTTGGTTGGTGAAGTTGGCCACAGGAGCCAAAAGAAAAGTTAATGATTTGTTTAAGTCATGTCCAGTGGGAATGAATGGGATGAGCACTAAGACATATTTGAACGTCTTTCGTTGAGGTTCCTATGAATGTCTAATTGGGAGGGATTCATTGGAACAACACCATGATGTCTTAGACTGTCATAACAAGCTATTTACATGCCTAGATGAGGAAGGGAACCTAAATATAGTGCATGGAATTCCCAGGGCAGTAACTATCAGAGAGATCTCAAAAATGTAGTTGAAGAAGTGTTACATAAAAGTTTGTCAAATCTTCCCAGACCATATGGAAGAAACACCTAAGGATAAGGTGTCAAAAATTAAATATTATGCAGTTATAAAGGAGTTTGGGGACGTATTTAAAGAAATGCCATAACTAACCCATAAGAGAGATATTGATTTCTCTATAAATGGGATGCCTGAAGCAGCTCCAGTATCCACAACTCCTTACAGTATGAATACACCAGAGCTGAAGGAGTTGCAAATGCAGCTTGAAGAGATTCTAAAGAAGGGATAAATATGCCCTAGTGTGTCCCCTTGGGGTGCCCCAGTTTTATTTGTAAATAAAAAGTATGGAACATTGAGACTATGTATTGACTTCAGGTAGTTGAACAAAGTAACTATAAAGAATATGTATCCCTTTCCAAGGATCGATGACCTATTTGATTAATTGAATAATGAAAAAATATTCTCAAATATCGATCTCAGGTCTGGTTATCATCAGATAAGAATTAAAGATGAAGACATCAACAAAACTTCCTTCGGAACAAGGTATGGTCATTACGAGTTCACAATGGTGCCATTTGGTTTTTCAAATGCACCGCCTATTTTCATGTGTTTAATGAATGGTGTTTTTAGGGAGTACTTAGATAAGTTTGTCATTGTATTTTTGGATGAAATTCTTATATATTCCAAGTCAGATGAAGAGCATGTGAATCACTTGAATATGGTATTACAAGTGTTAAGGGAGCATCATTTGTATGTCAAATTGAGCAAGTGCTCATTTTATCAAAACCAAATTCATTATTTGGGGCATATCATATATGAGGAAGGGATAGCAATGGACCCTGAAAAGATTGAAGCCACTAAAGGATGGTCTAAACCTAAGAATGTAACAAAAGTCAGATCATTCATGGGCCTTGTTGGCTACTACAAAATATTTTTTGCAAGGTTTTCAAAGACTGCACATCTKATCACTTCCTTGAAAAATAAAGGAGTGAATCTCCAATGGTCATTGGAGTGTGAAAAGAGTTTCCAGCACTTGAAACAATTATTAACCAGTGCTCCAATTCTAAGGATTGTTGATCCGAATGAATATTTCATGGTATGCAYAGATGCATGAAAAGAAGGACTTGGTGGAGTTAGAATGGGTATGTTGTATGCTATCAATAAAGGAAATTGAAGGATCATGAAAGGCATTATGCCACTCATGATTTGGAKTTGGAAKCCATAGTGCACTCCTTGAATAAGTGGAGGCACTATMTCATGGGAAAAATGTTTGAGCTGAGGACAGACCACAATGGTCTGAAATATCTATTTGATCAGCCAACTCTAAATTCCAGGAAAAGCATATGGTTGGAGTTTCTYAGTGAGTACGAATTTGATATAAATAATATCAAAGGGAAAGAGAACAAGGTGGTTGATGCACTCAGCAGAAGAGTGCATGAGTTTCAAGTTGCAACCATCAACATGTACCAATATGATATGAAAGACATAATATCATAGGCTTCAAAATCATATTTGCATTACATGGAATTAGTGGAAAAATTACAACAAGGTAAATTGCAGTAGAAAATTGAGGATTACAAGCTGGGAATTGATTAAATTCTCATGTACATAAACATAATTTATGTACCCAATTCGCAAGAATTGAAAATTCTAATATTGAGGCAAATGCATAATGTAACTTATGCTAGACATCCAGGATATCAAAAAACAATTGTAGTAATGAAGAGCCAATATTATTGGTCAGGAATGAAGAAATAAATTACTTAGTACATCGAACTTCTGAAAAGGATTATTTAAAGGTTTTGGAACAAATTTGAATTTTAGCACAACCTGTCATTCAGAATATGATGGGAAAACTGAGAGGGTGAATCAAGTGATTGAAGATATGTTGAGGATGTATGTGATGGATAAACCATCAAAATGGGAAGACTATCTACACTTGGTAGATTTTTCTTACAACAATGGGTACCAAGCATCTCTGAAGATGATCCCATTTGAGGAACTTTATGAAAGAAAGTAAAACACACTGGTAAGTTGGGACAACCTAGCAGATAGAGCGGTGGTTGGGATAGATTTTCTCAAGGAAATGGAAGAACAAATGTAAAAAATAAACCATAATTTAAAGGCTACTCAAGACAAGCAGAAAAACTATGTTGATAAGGGCAAAATTCGCAGGGAATTATGTGTAGGTGATCATGTATTCCTAAAAGTGAAGGCCAACAGAAGTTCCCTGAAGTTGGGAAAATGTTCAAAGTTGGTAGCTCGTTATTGTAGGTTGTTTGAAATCCTAGAGAGGATTGGTCCTGTAGCTTATATGCTTGCATTACCTGTATCTATGTCTATCATAATGTATTCCATGTGTCATTTCTCAAGAAGTATATACCCAATTCTAATAATTTTATTGATTGGAATGTGATTTAGTGGAGAAAGAAGGCGGTTTTCAAGTGCATCTGGTGTGCATAATGAACTGGAATATCAAGCAGCTTTGAAATCGAGCTATAGAGCTAGTAAAGGTCCAATGGACCTGGTACGGTCCTGAGGATGCAACTTGGGAGCATGAAGATGCTACGTGGGAAAAATACCTTTATCTTTTTGAAGATTTTTTAAATCTTGATGATAATATGTAAATAAGATGCATTGAGGAAAGTGCATAAATAAGGGGAGGGGACTGTAATACCCCAAGTCTAAGCCCCATTTGAATTGTAAACATGCTTTATAGGCTGGTGAGACAAGTAATTATAATCTAGGAGGCTTATGTGATAATTAGGTCGAAGATCCTAGATGCTTAAGGCTAGTGAGCCTATTTTTGTATATGTAAACACTCATATCATTAATATTAATACATCACTATGTAGATTGACCATGATAAGAGAGTATGTGGGACTAAGCTCCACTGGGAAGGGAAAAGGAGGGGGCTAGGAGACTAGGAAAAAGGGCTAATATTGAGGGCTTAACTCAAAGAGAATACTATATTATTATTCCTAAAGACTATGGTGAGCATAATTATTTCATCCTAATTCTTATGGGAAGTGTAATTATCCATAAGTGGAGAGAAACAGGCTCCAAGAGAGCCATCTGTCAATCATAGCACATGAAAATACATGTGGGTAAAATAGTCTATTTTCCCATCTTTTTCACATTCACTAACGAACGGAGGAACTCAACCATTTTCCTCCAGGATTTGACCTATGCATCATGTACGCACCCCTGGAACCTACACGCACACCTTCATCAGTGATACTATACATTTCTTGTTAAGAACAATAMACATGTACCTTKCCTGAGCCTGTACTATGCCTTAACCATTTTTTGTTGCTACCAATGTAGTTTCCTGTCTGAGCGTGGTTTTTTCCTTTACCCATGTTTTGTTGTTGTTTTTACCTGAACCTATAACTGGTTGAATTGGGAGATGGATTGAAGAAACGGGTTTTCAGTCCTATGAGCAACTCTCTCTATGTGAGAGAGGTTGTTGGGGAAGGTATTTCCCAGAGGGAGATCAACTGCAGTTATAGTTCTCCGAGAATTCCTATACAGTCTATTGTTGAAGCCATGTAAGGGACGTGGGGAATCCAAAGGAATCCTGAGAAGAGAAGGGGCACACTTCCTGGGGTGGGACATAAACGTGGGGAATGAGAGGATGTAGGTTGTTAGTGTGAGTTGTCTCATGGGAAGAAATCATTTTGGTTGACTGCGTAACTTCGTGTTGTCTCAACATAGCCTAGGAATCCCTTTACCCAAGTGGAGTTTAGTCCCAGCTCAGGGGTGACCCACTTTTGAGAGTGATGAGAAGCATAGTCTAAGGCTGGGAGGTTCGCGGAAGGTCTGCATGCAGTTGGTTGTCTTATATAAAAAGATAAGTGGCATTTATGTGCTCAATTTCATTCTTTTAGAATTATGAGTATCGCCTGTGTATGATGTATGTATAGGCTTACTGTTATTTCCACGTTAATCTGTGAATAGGAAAAATTTAAATGTTTGTTTAAGTTTTATATGCATGATGTTCCATAAKCATTTTTGTGTGGCATAGACCAACAATTCTATGGTTGGGTATGTTACAATTTTGAATATCAGAAACAAGAGAGTTTGACTATGGCATTCCCCATTCTGGGAGGCCCGGGGTGCGCCACAAATTGGTATCAGAGCATAGTAAGAGTTGTTTTATGGAGTAGAAAGGCCCTGCCTAGGTGGATGGGGATTCCACAAGGGAGATCTTAGAATGTGGTTCAGAGAAATACCTATTTCTTCAATTGATAGTTGGTCAGCTCTAGAAGCTTCATTTATGAGACAATGGGGTGAGAAAATGGATAGCCTATATTACCTAAATTAATTTGGCTCACTCAAGAAAATGGAAAATGAAACTATCGATGATTTCAACAGAAGTTTAAATAAGATCTATAACAATATCCCTATAGATATAAATCCATCACAATCGGTAGCTAATGTCACATATGTGGGGGCATTGGATGCTCATTTTTACATGGTGTTGAGAGAAAGGAGATCCCCAACCCTGCTTGTGATGCAATAGACATAGAAGGAAACATGAATCATGAGGTAAAATGAAGAAAAAAAAGTATTATGAAGAAAAGAAAAAGGCTAGGGAAGACTCTGGTACTTTTGATCCAAGTAGAGACTCCCAAGAAGTCAAGATGGATGAAATGTCTACACTTACTAGGAAACTGGCCAAAAAAATATCAATATTTGAGATAGAACATAGAAATAAAAATAGATCTCCCCAATATGGAGGCATAATTAATCCTAATCCTAATCATGTTAGAATACCTCCTAATCCATTGTTCATGAGAAGGAAGAGAAGAAATGAAGAACAACCCATCCAGGCCCCTGTAAAAACCAAAAATGATAACAAAATTGTTGAAGAAGTAGTGGATGAGGAATATGTTGAATAAATGGAGGAAATACACCTACTACAATATGAAAATGATGCCATACATCTAACTCAAAAATACTATGAAGAGTCTCTAAATTCTAGGAAACCAATTCCTAACAAGCAACCCAACTAAGGAGATTTATCCTTAGTTCAGTACATAATGTTTGTTGATGCATTGCAAGATGAGATGCATAAGAAGTATGATCTTAGACATTGACAGAAAAAACATATTTTGAACAGTCAACCTCAGTTTAAGAAATCTAGTCCAACTCAACCCAAAGATAAGCTAAAAAAATTCTATACATCCCTAAGGTAAATGAGGTTTTGGAACCCGTGAAAAAATAAAAAGAAACTAAAGAATTTGAAGAATCAGTTTCACCTTTCAATATTTAACGTGAACTATCTAAAATCAATATTCCTATGACTCTATTGGAGCTGGCTAAAAACCACTCATATCATAAACAAATTGAGAAATGTGTGGAGGGAAGGGATCAACAAGTCCTCCTAATACTTTGAATATATAAGATGAGTCCACCTCCATAGTTTTTNACTCTATTGGAGCTGGCTAAAAACCACTCATACCATAAACAAATTGAGAAATGTGTGGAGGGAAGGGATCAACAAGTCCTCCTAATACTTTGAATATATAAGATGAGTCCACCTCCATAGTTTTTGTCCCTCACATTGATGACAAAGAGGAATATGTGGAACCCTTCTATGTAACCTTAAATATCCATGATAAGATGTTTCACAATTGTATCCTCGATTCTAGTGCATCACAGAACGTTATGCCAAAAGTAGTCATGGAAAATTTGTGGTTGGAGATAACCATGCCATGTCATGACCTATATTCTTTTGACACAAGAAAAGTGAAATTTTATGGGTTGATCAAGTACATGGTTGTCACCCTAGCCCAGTTTCTCATTAAGAGAATTATGATGGACATGGTGGTGGTTGATGTACCAGCTAATTATCGCATGTTGTTGTCCAGAACATGGGCACAAAAATTGGGAGGCACTATGCATATGGATATGACTTATGCCACTGTACCAATTTTCTGAGAAGAGATCAGAAGGTTGTACCGAGAGGAAAATATTTCTTATGTGGTCAGTGTTGACCAAAATTTGGTCATCTATATTTTTACTCTCTCAGATTCTTAAAATCATTGATATAAAAATAATACATTTTTTGAAATTTTATAAGTTCAGTCTACATCCCTCAATATTAGCTTCATCATGGGCTTTTCAGATCAGAAATTTGTTTCTGCATGCCTAAGTTATTCAAGATATGGTATAAAGGTCTCAAGGAGAGATTACGAAGAATTCTTCTACTTATCATGTTCTCCTCTGCATTTTCTAATTGTGAAGTACTCTCATCACTTTTCTCCCTCACTTTCCATCCCCACACTTAACCATTTTTCTCTTTTCACCACTCTTCTCCATATGGTCCACTAGTCCCTACACTTCAACATTTTTGGGACTCCTCCTTCATCTCCTCATCAATCTCGTAGTTTGGTGGATTGGCAGATCTTCATCCCCATCCATTTTCCTGTCACTAGTCCAACCAACTGTCCTACTGTATTATACTTAGCCTTTTTTATAAACTTTGCAGGTTCGTGGGTTCAAGCCCTCATCCTCCAAGTTTTTTGATCTCACTTTGCACCCAAAGTTCTGCGATATACATTTTGGACCATCAGATTTTTCACGAGTGTCAAGCCCCTAAATTATTTTATCCCTTTTTCATGGAAGTCCAACTGACTACCTTTCCACACTAAACATATTTTCGATCATCCATAACCACAAGTTTGCGGGTTCTCGGTTTGGCAGGTTCGATATTCAAAACTACTCTCGTTCGTCCCCACCATTCTCGTGCTTTTTCCAATATGCATTGAATTTTTTTTAATGCTAACAACTAATTGTGCAGGCTTCAAAGAGATTTTCATTAATGATGAAAGACTCGAGGAGATTATTCATTAAATTGCATTAATTCACCATTTACCAAAGGATTATATTATTTTCATCTCTCTAAAAATATTTATTTCAAGTCATTATTCAGCTAAAAAATAATCCTGTCAACCTAATGGCAGAAAAAACTATACAACAATTATGTGGAGATACTTTGAATATTTGTGGTCATGAAGACCAAAACTTTCAGTGGTCCAAAGCATATTCATATTACTCATCTCCTTCTGCACAAAAAGACATAATATGTGCATCCAGAATTGTTCGTGCATGCTGTGTTCCCGAGGTATTTGACTATAATGAACTTGTTGCATGGTGTGTTGAGAAGTACGTGCTGAGCCATAGAATTATACAACTCCAAGATAATTCCCCCATTTCCTTTTCACTGCAAGTTTTTAGCAAGATATTGAAGCTCCCAGAGCCAACACTTGCCTTCAAAAGAGAAGAATTGTTGAAGAGAATCTCGGAGATATATCTACTAGGAGGTACTAATGAGGTACGAGACCCTACATTAATTCTCAACTCAATGTTTCTAACAAAAAAAAAAATTGACGAACAAGTTGAGATATTCAAAGGGTTATTAGTTGAAAATTTTTATGGCATACTTGAATATAATGAAAATAGACAATTGTCTAGTTGATTATTCCGTGAAAAACAAAGATATTTAGGAAGCAGTACATAGTGTTTCTATTGACTTAAGAGACTTGGAAGGTGAATTATTCAACATTAAAATTAGACATCAAATAAATGTCGCACCAATGAAAAGTTATATTGAAGATTAGTTCAGAAAGGAAATCGACAAATTAACCAAAGAAGGGAAAGAAACAGTTGAGACAGTTCCTATAACCGTCAAACAAGACAATAAAATGACAACAACAAGCAAGTGGATATAAGAGAGACCATCATAGTAAGTTCATGTTGATCATATCTTGCTTTCTTCATCAGTTTTTCATCCAGTTACTCTGCTTCTTTGACTAGAAAGGTTTAACTGAAATCTGATAACTTCTCCTTGTCTTCTTTCCAGGTCTTGCTACTCTGTCTTCACCCACCATCCTCATTTTATAGCTTACTTCTTGTTCATATTTTCTTTATGGTCTGCAGGAGCCCCAATCCTAGTCTTAAGGAAAAACACATTTAAATTTCAAGGCTTTGTAACAGACTACATATTTTTCAAAAATCCCAAGAGAACTATTTCAGGATCAGTTTTGGATGTACTTTGTAACTCTGAGTTTTGAGTATAAAGTATTTGAGATTGACCTATCATTATATTTATTTAAGCGCCCCATGTTTTTAATCTATTAAAGTTCTCTTATGCATGCAGACCATCTTCTTTTATTTTATGTGATCATAAATATTTAGTTTAACTATGGTGGATGTGAGGAAATTTTGTCTATCGTTTTCAAGTATATGAAGTGTGTGGTTCCTAGTAATTTCTTAGGAACTCTCTTTAAAAAACAAAACATTTTATTTCTTGTTATTTTTTCTTTCAATCTTTATATTTCTTTGATTATCGCGATGGACTTCTGCAAAGTCCTATATTCTAAAAATCTAGATTTCCAAGAAAATATTAAAACGAATAGGAGTACCACCTCTATAAAAACACAGGGCGATTTGTATCCCCGTGAAGTTGTCGTTTCGGTCATGAAAGATTCAAGTGTCAACATTTTTGGTGACCATATCAGGGAACGATTTATTTTCAGGATATTTGAGGAACCAGAAATCTCCATGGCTAAAAGTTTCAAGAAGAAGATTTAAGAAAATTGTTGCTTATTTTAAGCATGAATCACCTTTTTTGTAATTTCAGAAAGAAACGAGAAGCACCAAATATTCGGGAGAATGAACTCCCTGACAACTCCACTGAAAAAATTCAAAATGAAGGGTTTCATTCATGTCATAACTCTTCTTTATATTCTTCATCAATCCCATCAATGGCTTTGCAAGACTCAACAAAAGGGATAAATACTCAAAGAAGGAGGCGATTTCATAATACCCCTTTAAATCTACCAGAAAGAGACTTTCAAATGCCCAATATTTCTATTGAATTTTTTTCTACATTCTTTGGGGATGCTTTAGAAGATGCAGAGAAACACTTGATTAATTTCAAAGGTACATGTTATGATTTCAACCTCATCAAAGACAATGTTACATGTAGATTATTCCTACAAACTCTATGAGAGGATGCTCTTGCATGGTATAGTTCATTAATGCCTAACTCCATCACTAGCCAGGATGTGTTAGAAGATTCATTTGTAGAAAATTTCATCCCAAAGGTGCATTCATATGTTTTTGTAAAGACCGGTTTTGAATTAACCTCTAATAATTCTACCAAATGCACAGTAATTTTTACAAGGTTTATAAAGAAGAATAATTCCAAAAATTTCCTTAACACTTACGCATGAAAAATTTATCAATGAATAATAAATCTAATTAAATAATGGATAAATTGGAATCAAATACCTTAACTATGATGCTAAAAATCCCTTCCTGTTGTCCGCAGCTTGCTTCCTTCCCTCTTCCTTAGAGCGCTACCCAAAACCGACCTCCCCACCGACTAGTTAGCTCCTAGCCCTAGGATATCAATGGATATCCTAGCCCTCCGTGCCCAAAACCCCCAGCAACCCCAGTGCACTGCTACACTCCAAACTCTCAAAATCCCACTCTCCCTCCAATACTCAGAGCTCCCAAAATCCTTCTCCACTCACGTAGAATGATCCCCCTCCAACTCCTTCCTTCCTTCCTTATCCCTCCTTCCCCGACACTCCTCCCCCATTAACTCCCTACCTAACTCCTTTATTACTTCTTATCCTCCCGCCGTTAATACCCTTATCCCTCCTTTATTACTTTATTCATATTCATTTAATATGTTATCCCTTGTGGGATACGTAACCTAATTTAATATTACATTTTATTATCCACCTATTATTTAATACCATATTGATTAATGAGTTAATAATACTTAAATTAATCATAATCATGAATAACTAATTAATAACAAATAATTAGTTAAGGTTATTTTAATAAATAAATATAGTTTAGCTAATCTTTTAGGATTACATTATTAAATTAATTATAATTTATAATCAAGGGTCGTTACAGTTTTTGTTGATCTTTTAAATGTTTCTTCCCACCCACCCTCTCCCACATGGACACAAAAAGATGAAATGAATGATTCAGAAGAAGAATGTCATGAAACACTGCAAGAATTTTCTAAATCAAATCTTGTTGCTGAGAATGAAGGAAAGAATTCCAAAGACAAAGAAATTGATATCAACGTCTCATATAATCCATATGAGGAAGAAATTAAAGATTCTCCACTAAATATGCAAGAAGAATTCAGCCAAAATAAAGAAGAATTGGTGGAAGAAAAAAAAATTGAAATCAAAGAAGATAGCCATTTCATAGAGAAGAACATTTCCAAGACATCGCCAATGAAACAATAATCTTGAATGTAGAAAAACAATAAAATGGAATGTTTTCAAGAAAGAAATTTCTCATTTGATTGAAGATAGCAACACTCTGGGGCAACCAAGAATCCCATATACTCCATATGAGGAAGAAATTAAAGAGTCTCCACCAAATATGCAAGAATAATTCAACCAAAATAAAGAAGAATTGGTGGAAGAAAACAATTTTGAGAGAAAAGAAGATAGCAATTGCATAGAAGAAGAACATTTCCAAGACATCGCCAATGAAACAATAATCTTGAATGTGGAAAAAGAAGAAAAAKATAATGTTTTCAAGAAAGAAATTTCTCATTTAATTGAAGATAGTAGCACTCTGGGGAAGCCAAGAATAGATTATATTGAATATTAGTTTGAAAGTATTGTCAGTCTGCCAACACAAACAAATATTATGAACACATGGATCAATCCAATTGTGGTACATTTTGGGCATGCTCYTGATTTTAATGCTCCTGATTTATTGGTAGAAACCCCAATTTCTTCTTACTGCTGGAGCCCATTTCACAAGTCAATTGGATGCTTGAATGGCTCCATTGGAAATCTTACTATACCTAAGGTTCCCCTTTATTTCAAGTAAGTTAGGGTARGTAGATCATGTATGTATATATTTTGTTTCTTCAGTTTAGTTTTGCATAATAAGGTAGTATTTGTATTGAATTTTGAATATAACTCCATGAAATAAGAATAATTATAAGAATTCATTTTGAAGATGACTTCATAGCCCAATGGAGAAGGCAGCTCGTCTTAAGATTATGGATTCTTGACAACCCACAGGGGGTTATCATTCCACTTTTGGAGCCAGTTGTTGACCAAAATTTGGTCATGTATATTTTTCCTCTCTTGGATTCCTAAAATACTCGATATAAAAAGAAGACATTTTTTGAACTTTTATAAGTTCACTCTGCAGGCCTCAGTCTCAACTTCGTCATATACTTTTCGGATCAGAAATTCATTTCTGTATGCCCAAGTTATTCAAGATCTGGTCTAAATGTCTGAAGGAGAGATTATGAAGAATTCTTCTAAGTATCTTGTTCTCCTCTCCATTTTCTAATTGTGAAGTACTCTCAACACTTATCTCCCTCACCTTCCATCTCCACACTTAACCATTTTTCTCTTTTCACCACTCTTCTCCATATGATCCACTAGTCTCTACACTTAGACATTTTTCGGACTCTTCCTTCATCTCCTCATAGGGTTGGAGGACCTTCATCTCAATCCATTTTATTATGTCACTAGTCCAACCGACCTCTCTACTGTATTATAACTATCCTTTTCTTTTAAACTTCACGGGTTTGCAGGTTCAAGCACTCATCCTCCAAGTTTCGTGATTTCCACTTTGCACCCAAAGTTTTTTTATATACATTTTGGAACATCAAATTTGTCATGGGTGCCAAGCCCCTAAAGTATTTAATCCATTCTTCATGCAAGTCCGACCGACCACCTTTCCACACTTAACATATTTTCGATCATCCATAACTACGGGTTTGCGGGTTGGCGAAAAACTTCATATTAAAAACTACTCTCGTCCATCCCCGTTGTTATAACATATAATTGTCAAGGGTCATAGGATTACCAAGTCCTTTTTTGCACAGGAAACATCCAAGCGCGGGACTCAAAGGCAGTCTATTTTGGGCTGAAAAACAAGTAGCGGGTGGGTTCAGTTTTCAACGGCGGAGATCCCCTGTGAAGTTCAGATTAGCGACCCTCAGGAATTCAGAATTATAAAGTTGTGTGAGGTTTATTTACAGAAAGAAGCCCCAGAATTAAAAATCAAGCACTGCATGTCCTTCTCCAGTAGACAGGCATGATTTACTTCAGAGTTTGGGTTTTGGGTTTTCTGGCACTTCTCCTCTCGATTTTCTCTGAAATGCTTTTCCCAGAATGCACAGATCTTTGTCATGTGTCTAGGCCATCAACATCCATGGTTTCATATTTGTATCTATTTGGCACTCCGGACAACTCTCAGTCAATGGTTCCTCTTTCCCCTCGCTCCCGAGTACACGAATCTATGCCGCATGTCTGTCTCCAATGGAAGATCATGATTTTCTTTGCCATTGCAGGTTTCGAGAGTTTTGGCTCCTCTCTTTTTGGTTTCCTCTAGAACACATTCCTTTGGAGTGCATGGATCTATAACGCATGTCCTCCCAGATCCAGCGGCTCATATCTACTTCGAACTCTGGAGCTTCGTCATTCTCGCTCCCTCCTTGTTTGAAAATTCCCGAAGTGTTTTTGCTGCGGGTTTCAGTTCTTTCGCCACCTATCCATCTGGTAGTGAAACATGTCACTTAGTCCAGGCACCTTTGAGAATACCATTTGCATGTTTCCAAGTGATGTGTTTCACCCTCCTTTCCATGAAACGTCAACACAGTGACGTCAGGTCACCACATAAGCTTCGGGAAGTCGTTCTTCGGGAAATATTCTTGTTCAACATCAAAGCTCCCTAGCACCAAATTTGGCGCCTCCCCCAAGCATAATTAAAGAGTTTCTAAAGTTTGCAAGCGGTTAAACTTTAGTAGGGGAAATAAATCAACAGAGTCATCTAGATCACGGATCGTGACTAGATCAATGGCCATGCTTCATTGCGGGGATGCTACTTGCTCGAGTGTTAAAATCCTTGATCGGTCCCGCAATCGAAACCATGGTATAGAGAAATTTCTACATGGTAGAAAGTGGTGAATTGTGGGTGAAAAAGTTGTGTGGATCCAAACCTCCCTTGACAGCCCCTTAATCACGTGATTATATAGCATCAAATCTGAGAGCAGCACGTGGCCACCCCCTAGGCATTAGGCCTCGTTGCAATCCCAAGAAAAAAAATAGTTAATGAAAAGGAGTGGTGGTTGAAACCTTGAATCACTCCATAAATAGAGAAGGTATGGAGGGTCTATTCAAGGAGACAGAACTGTCAACCTGAGGTACCCCTATGGATGGTTTTTCCTGGAGGCCCATGTTGATATGAGATAACATCTGACAGAAGGATACACGCAAAGTCTGACAGAAGGAAGCATAGAAGTAAATCCTTGAATGGGATGGCCAGATCACACTCCTAGTAGTTGTGGACTGATCTGAGTATAAATAGATTAGTTCAAGATTTTGTTAAGGTTGTCAACTGGTTGAGCAGAGCTCCCTATTTTGTAATATTTTGATAAAAGAGTTGTTCTCTGGTTTTGTATGAGACTTGATACTTTCGCACTAATAGAAGTCAGTTTCTTTCATAATCTTATTTAATATGTGATAAAACACTCATGCATGGAGGATCCAGACGAGGGTTGTAGTCTTATTGTAATGTAGGTTTTATTACAATATCGTTGTGACCAGTTTCAGTTAGTTTCTTTGTTATCTTGTTTCTTCTTATGTTGAAATGCTTATGTATGGAGAATCCAGACGAGTTGTTGTAGTCGCATAGTAATGGAGGTTTGATTATTATGTTATTGTGATATATTTCAGCATCTAAAACTTAAGTACAAGAGTGATCTTGTGCATGAGTTTTTCTTCACCAAGCTGCTTGAAAGCCGGATGCCCATGGAATACTTATTCACCTTTCTCACTAAGTCTTTCCTCTGCTCACATTTAACCTTAAACCACTGACTAAAGTTAATGAGCACCTCATATCCCTATGCATTGCTTGTCCAATTTATGTGTTAAAACATTCTTGTACTGAGTTTTGTCCATTTGACCTCCATTCATAAAATCTACCTCCAAAAACATTTTGATTGGTACTGGGCTTATCCTCCTAGATTCTGAGGGTGAATCTTAGTGCTAACATTCTTGGCGCCATTTTCAGGGAACGAAGTGAAGATATATTCCCTGGGAGAACGAAAACGAAGAGATTCAGTTTTAGATGGTGAACTGAAGCTAGACACATTATTCAGACTACATCATTCACCTGGTGAGTCCACTCCATGAAGGAATGACCTGTTGGCGACTTCACTGATACTGGATACAATAGAAATGGAATCTATCTTGGCTCAGAGGTTTGCACCTTTAAATTTTTCATATATTCTTGGTTTTCCTAATCCTGTGCCTTCTTTCCTAGAATGCGTAGAATTTATTCCCATATTTCATGGAGATGTAGGAGATTATCTTGCTCAACATATCGTAAATTTTCATCAATGCATAGATCAATTGTATTTCTATCATGAAGATGTTCGTATACTCATTAAATGGTGATGCTCAAAAATGGTATTGGTCACTTGATATTCCCAACATATCTTCTTTGAAGGAATTTCATGTGGCTTTCAACAAGTATTGTAAGACGTATTATTCTTCTGACACAATTCCTGAAGAATGTTGTGAAAGTTTCAAGTCTGATATTCAACAGACAATAGATTGTTCCTCGGGTGATGAGTTTTGTGAAGATCTAATTGAAAGAGAAAGTAAGGATAGAAGTGAGTATTTTGGAAATATGGATGAAAACTTTTGTCTTTCTATTTCTCGAGAATAAGGACTCCAAGATATGATTGATGATAGTACTGATGATTACATAGCCATACATGCATTATATTTTTCCCCTGCTATCTTAGACTTAAAAGAAGAAATAATTGTAGAAGAGGATTTTTCGCTATTCCTTCAAGAGGTTTCTCATGATGTATTTTCACCTGTGATTGAAGAGAAGAATCAAGAGATTGCTCATTTTTGTTAGCAAGGTAAAGGATTTTTGGGCTCACCTATCTTTGATGAGTATTCAGATGAAGAAGAGAAGATCCCTATATCACATTTTGTCGACTTGGGGAGCAACCATCCTGTGTATGACAACTATGAATCAAATTCCAATGTGGATATGAGGAAGTTTAAAGGCCATACTATAAATCATTTTCCTTTATACATTAAGGAACAACATTGTGTGGAAATCATCCATCCTGGGTCCGCAGAAGACATTGAGCAGCCATCTCTTCAAATCAGCAAACCTGCATTCACCATGCTTGAACCTGGACTTGCAGACAACATCAAACAACAAATGATTAGCAATGAAATTAGTCTGTAGCCATGTTCATATTTGAAGGTAGATAAAAGTGGCATCTTCCATGGTAAAGAGGATATGTTGAGGATATTTGATCCTCATTTGGAACAATATCAGGCTGAGGTATTTCCTTATGGTTTTCAATATCCGTTTTCTGATTATATGGAGTCTTTGAGCAGTTCAACTGTCGAATTGTTCTTGTCAAATAAAGGTTGGTTATTATGTCCTTTAGGATTGCATTTATGCAGGTCATGGGTTCTTTCATTCATATTTTCCATATCAATAATTTCACTTGTTAATCAATTACTTGTATGGCTTCATTGGAAGCATCATTTTACCTGATCTAGAGGAAGTGGTTTATTAGAGTAGGAGTGTGCATAAATAAGCTCAGTATCTGAGCATTTGTTTTCAGTTTTCAATAACTAAGAAGAGTTTCTCCTAGTATATCAGGATATGGAATAAATTAAATATCGGATCTTGAAGCTCTACAAATAATTGGTTGCACAAGCCAGATAATTCCACAACCCAACAACTAAGGCACTGGAACTGCTTGTTCTTGGCAGCTCACAGGGAGCATTCCATCCCTTGTGGAGCCAATGTTATCAAATATAATTGTCAAGGGCCACAGGACGACCAAGTCCTTTGTTGCACAGGAAACGTCCAAGCGCATGACTCAAAGGCACTCTATTTTGGGTTGAAAAACAGGCAATGGGTGGGTTCAGTTTTCAACGGTGGAGATCCCCTTTGAAGTTTAGATTAGCGACCCTCAGGAATTTGAAATTATAAAGTTGTGCGAGGTTTAGTGCCAGATATAAGCCCCATAATTAAAAATCAAGTGTTGCATGTCCTTCTCTACCAGATGGGCACGATTTACTTCGGAGTTTGGGTTTCGGGTGTTTTGTCACTTCTCCTCTCGATTTTCTCCAAAATGCTTTTCCCAGAATGCACAGATATTTGTCGCACATCTAGGTCATCAACAACCAGGGTTTCAGCTTCATATCTATTTGGTGCTCTGGAAAAATCTCGTTCAACGGTTCCTCCATCCCCTCACTCCCAAGTATGCAAGTCTCTGCTGTGTGTCTATCTCCAACGGACGATCATGATTTTCTTTTCCATTTCGGGTTTCGAGAGTTTTGGCTCCTCTCTTTTTGGTTTCCTCCAGAACACATTCACGTGAAGTTCATGGATCTTTTTTGCATGTTATCCTAGATCCAACAACTCAAATATTCTCTGGACTTTGGAGCTTCAGCGTTCTCGCTCCCTCCTTGTTTGCAAATTCTCGAA